>JABASI010003729.1:0-15685 GCA_019776505.1 Tomocerus nigrus
TTCGAATCCGAAAAACTGTCCCTTTAAAGAAATGACTATATAAGAACGACATTTTCACATAGAATGAATGAGCGAAGCCTCGGCAACCTTCTAACCATTAGTGCATAGTTCAACTTCATAGTCACTACATGGTCACTACAATTAACTACATACCCGCCGGAGCCGGAGGTTATGGTCCAATCCAATTATTATTACAGCAAAAATTTCATTTAGGCAAGTTCGTTATATTATGGTCTAAGTGATTAAGTGAAACAAATCCGTGGTAGAAACAGCATATAAATAGTACACACAACTCCAGCTCTTTCATTTGCTAGAAAACAATATTAATTATTAGAGAAATCTATTATTCTTTTAGTGCAAAGCGCAATATGATTCTGCATTGGTAGGTGCAGCGGGCACGGCAGGAAGAACTCCATGAATCAATCAGCAAAATTTTGACCAGTCTTTGTAGGCGGAGAAAAATGTCTTGTAACTATCACGCTGGCCAAGTAAATAATTAGATACTAATTGTATTGTTATTAATTTAATATTATGACAAAAGTTTATTCCTTGGGAAAATTTTCCTGCCTTATCAAATCGGGACCCGAATTAGAAAATTTTTTTGGGTATACTACGAGAAGAAGAGAACATAGTTTGGGCACCAACGAACTGTTGGACCAGTCCAGGTGCATTCTATATTCATTTTGTGGAGAATTTCAAGATTTACCCGACCCGGTGCCCGGTGTACTTTACATGCAAACTCGAAACATCATGCATTCCGAGACTCGTTTAGTGGAGAATTAATTAGTATCGTTTGGGTATAGTTTGAAGACCGTTACAAGCCCTCGAAGCTTGGAAATTGGTGTGCAGAGAAGTCCATATGGCCCGGACGATGTTGCATGCTATCTGGAGACAACAAGATGAAAACGTCTCGCCACATTCCAACGGGATTGACTAGATTTATTGCCGATGAAAACGGACATCTCCTCCCTGAGATTAAACGGAACACTAAAAAATCTCCGTGGGGCAAGTTTGCTGTTCATGCTCTTGATGATGTCCCATTTGGATGTTTCGGCTATAAATGCTCTAATAAAGATGAAACTTTAGGAAAGCCATTGACCATGCTGCCATGTAACGAAAATTAAGATTTTATTAGTCCCATCATTTCTACCTCAAATCCTACTGTCAAATTTCCTAGTGAAAAATTAATATTCGACGATAAACGGTCAATTATAATACAACATTATATGCACAATAAAAATAGTCTAATTTCTAATAAAAATGTCAAACAGTTGACCCGAAACAAAATCACTGCGTTGGCTGCATTGCCAAAAAGAAAAAGGAGAAACCGGCACCAAAACACAAGAAATTGGGATATGGCAATGGTCTCCCGGAAGAACTATTCGATTTAGAAAATCGTAAAACCAGAAATAATGGCGACAAAAATGGTCATAGGAAGAGGGACAATAAAAAGGCTCCAAGAGTTGAAGTAGAAAAACTTTTTCCTCACACAACTGAAGCACACAACATGCAGTTCATTGAATCGACGAGCACATCAGTAATGGAAATTATAGAGCCTCTGTCTCAAGATTCCGAAATTGATGTAAAAGAAAGGAAGAATGAAAGAAAAACTTTGGATCCTGCGACAGGGAATAAAATTATCGAGAAAATGAGCTCTGAAAGTGAGGAATCTTCAGAAAGTGAGGAATCATCAGAAAGTGATTCAACAGAGTCGAAAAGACCGTCGACGTATGTTATTTCTGAGTCTGAGGAGGATGTCTGGGCTGACACTGCTCTCATCGACTATGGCACTAGCAGTGCACTAACCTCTCAAGTAACTAGTAGATCCAGCTTCAGTGCATTCGGAAAATTGTAGACGTTCTAAAAGCTACAACAATTCGAATAAAAAGGACACATTTTTTCAACTGGTTGGCAACAATCAAGCAAATCCAAATTCATTCAGTACATAGGAATTTCTTCGGCTATTTATTTACCTACGCTAAATTAGTAGTAAAATTTATTGCAAAAATTTCAAAAATAGAACCTGTATTTTTTTAGTGTCAAAGAGTTTTTAAAATCCTTTCAATATTCTTCTAAGTTCGGCATTAGTTGTTCATGCTCTAAAATCAATACTATTGGGGAATAGTTGGGTTGGGAGGGATGCATGATGCATGTTCCATCCAGGTTGCTTGTTATGTAAGGACAGAGCCGGCGCTACAAGGGGGCAAAAGGGGCAGCTGCCCCGTGCCCCGCGCCTGAAGGGCCCCGCAGAAGCCCAGGAAAATGAAGCATTTTTTCTTAAAATACCAAAAAATTATAGGTCATTTTTTACTTATAACATTTGACAAAAACACCTTTTCCGCGCTTCGCGGGAATATGAGTTATATGTTATGTCTATTGATGTCTATATAAAGGCTCACCCCCCTCCGAAACTCGGTTCTGACTGAATACGTCTATGCTTGTAAATTAAGTGAAGTAATTGCCAATTTTAGTGAACAGAAAGCTCGAAAGGTTTTATTTTGAAGGTTTTATTTAGAAAATTGATTATTATGTTTATTTGTATGTTCAGCAGTAAATTAAATTTTGTTATTATTACGCGCGAATATTGTAGTATTTTTCTTTACTTGGCCATAGGACCCCGCGCAGAGTTGTTGCCCCGGGTCTCTCAAACCCTAGCTCCGGCTCTGTGTAAGGACGTTTAACTAAAATTCAATTGGAGGAGGGGGGGTCACTTTTGCATTCTTTAATTATAACTTGTTCAAGAAACGACATATTTTATTATTACCTAGCTGATAATTAATAGCGAGAGCTGGCTCAAGAAACGATATAAATACTTAGCGTATTATTAACGAAATATGTAAATTATATTATATGATGGCATTTGTTGGCGTGATAGATTATACTTAGGATGCCGTAATGAGGTTGGTATTTGACTCTAAAAATCTGCTTCCACACATCAATGCTCTCCGGTTTCCAATTCTCTTTGTTGCTGTCAATCATACTTCATGGTGGATTTAATTGAAGCCATTTCAAATCTATGTATGACGCAAGTTGAAGGTTAAAATAATGTCTTATCATTGCAGTTGGGATTGATGTGAAGCTTTCTGTACAAATATATTATAGTATATATATATTATTATAATATATCAAATTCCGTGGTACATATCCATCTTTTGATAGAGCTAGAGCAGGATAAAACTTCTTTGTGTTTTAAAGACAACCATCCAGTAGTTAAGAGGAGAATTGTTCGCAAACTGCTTAAACTACGCATTAACTACAGTATCTTCATTCACGATTACCTATATAGGCAGCGGCAGGGGTTTGTTCTTTTGTTCCTTTTAAAAAGGAAAAATTAAATAAGGCAATTTTAATTGAGGAAAATTAAAATAGCACGCACTGTTTTAATGAAAGAAAAATATAAGACAATTTTTATTATAAGGAAAAATAAAACAAAATGAGGTTTATTTTGCATAGTACAAGCAGGTATGGTACATAATAATATATAGAGTATAGAGGAATGGCATAGGAGCAGAAATTACTTCATAACTCGGAATTAATGTACCTATAGTCGCGTGCATAAATAGAGATCTCGGTTAAATTAAAATTATGATAAGGATGTTATTATGTTATGCTATGTGATATAGTGGTGGAAGGATTGCTCTGACACTGACCTCCCTAATGCACCTGACACTATTTGTGCAATTAACACTTTGATACTACGTAGGTACATTCGTACATTAAAATTTCCAAAAAGAGTTCAATGATTACTCAGTAGGTTCTTGATGCATGTAATGTAATATGGTACATATGCATAGGTAGGTAGCAATATTTATGTAATGAATCCAAACCTATGTGATTTTTACTACTTAATAATTTCCACACGTAAATAATATCAGTAATAATAATAGTAATATGATGTGTTGTGTAGGTACAGTTACTAAATTGCTAGTAATTGGTTAAGAGTTTAAATGAGGATGGAGCGAGTAGTTGAAATTGAAGCAGTTGAGGAACAGACAACAGCCCCATAAGATCGTGCATTGTCATACTAATGACACATCAATGTCATATCGGTGATCGTTAAACAATTTATGGCTAAAACTTCAATTCACCGGTATTTTAATCATTCCGTCTAATCCCTCAAACTATATCTATTTATTCATGCAAGTTCTGTCGAGATAATATTCAACATAAATTCCTAACCACACATTTTACATGAGAATGGAAATAAAGGTTAACTTGGAGGAGTAACAGTACTAGGAGACAGATGTCCAGAATTTAAATTATTAGGATGAGCAAAGGTGCTTATTATTCCTAAGCCAAGTTAACATTTCTAATAAATGCTATTTATTCAGTTATCGACTGTTGACAAGGGAGAAGTTGTACGTTTCGAGCTACAACTGACAAAATCCTTTCCCTACTCAAACTTAGTTTACATCACTCTTTACCATTGTTCGTAGTCATTTAAGTTTTAAAGAGCAACGATGATCTCGGATGGTAGACGGAGATTATCTCGCAGTTTTAGTTCATTGCTTTCAGGTTCATTGTAACAAACAATCTGCACCTGCAGCACGTAGGGGTAATTTTAATATTACAGGTTAATTTCTGAACTCTATTGCTCCAGGAGCACGTGCATGAAGCAATTCATCAATTCGTAGTAATTTTATGTACGCGCGGCTAGCACTCATCTCTATCAGTAAAGCTCATTATTAAATCAGTGTTGTACTAATTGTCGTCGTCATCATCAAGCAAGGTTCGATGCCTCTGAGCTTAACAAACTTAAATTAGGAACGGCCCCAAATTGTCGACACCAATTTGCCAAGTTCAAGTGCAATATCACACACTTCATCACTTCAATATTATTACAATTAGCGCACCATAACGCCTTGTAGGCATTACAGCATTTTTTACTAGCTATACGGTATACGATAAGTATAGCAGACTGCGTATGCATATGAGGTATGCAATTATTTTTAAATGCCTTCAGCACAGCACTTTTTGCCAACAAAGCTAGGTACTCATTGGCCAACAGAAAACAATGCAGACGGACATAAGGCAGATACATAATATATAAGTAGGAATAAATAGTTTATTTATTTGATTTGAGCTCAATGTTTATATAAGTTGAGGATTCCTTCGGTAAACAATTTTCAAGCAAGTTTTTCTAATTAATTTACACAGGTATCGGTATGCTTGATACAAAGAAGAGAATTCAAGTCATTTCGCGTAGATACAGCAAAAGTTAAAAAAATATTGTTGAGGAATCAAACGTGTGAGGACTTCCGTCTACATTTCCACTCATTAGTAAAAGTAAAAGAATAGAATCAAACAATTTGCAGCTTTTCTCCTAAATAGGAATTTGTAGGATTAAAGTAATGAGGGATAGTGTTTTGCAATTGGGTGTTTCCAAAAAATAGCTTCAAATAATAGTCCACTGGATAACGAGAAGGTAAAAATACATAATATTTTTACATCACAAAGCAGGCAACAAAGGTGACCTTGATCTTGAGTACGTATATAAATATTTGGTTCTTTATCGCACAATTCAGTGTAAGATCTGGCTGAATTGGAAACAAAGACTTATTTGATCACTCATTCTTCGTTCTCTCTTCCATTCATTAAAACAAATTCAATGTGGTAAGTGGTAACCCACGGGATATTACAAAATAAAGAGTGTGAATTTAAATGGGTCATAGGGGGTGTTTTGAAATTGAGGGCTTAGAAGAAATAGTTTCAATATATTTAGGAGACAGATAATAAACATTGACGTGAGAGAAATAATTAAATGAGGGTACTTATCAGCCACTAATGAGTCGTTAGCGTAGTTAGCTACACATAGCCATGCAGTTAAATGTAAATAGGCAGTTAGTAAAATAAATGTAGGTAGGTAGGTAGTTGATTTGTGGTTGTTGTTGTATAAAGAGCTTCATTCAATGTTGCCTATTTACTGTGTCTAGAGGAGATCCCTTCCTTTCCTTATCTAGTGAGCTTTACCTGTTCTGCGAGTTGGACTGGCAGAGCTAAGAAACTTGAAAACGACTCCAGGCTATACACCTGTTCACTCTAAACAGCTCGAGACAGGTACTTTTATACATCCACTGGAGGTCATTCAGTTTCCCTGCAAAGTCAACACACTCGGCCACAACTCACTGTTGTGCATGGGATCAGCCGTCAGATGTAAATATTCGAGAACCCACTTTGCATCCCCTATACCGGGTTTTATGCCTTTATCCTCTGACCCCTCATTCAATACACCACTCAATCATAATTGCCCATTTTCCTAACACGGAACACTTCCCATTGCCTTTCATTTACAATTTGTGGCTTTAGTTTGGTAAGCCCTTCAAATTTTCTAACAGGTGTACATTTTTTAGAAAATTTTACACAAAACCCCGAAAAAAGTGTTGAAAGATTTAAGTGTGAACGTGTAGGAGTCCGGCCGCTGGGAGACTCAGCCTGACTATAACTTCTAGCTCTATTTAGTTTTAAATTAAATAATTCCAAAAGTTCCTATAGAATACTTTACGTGTAATATGATGTGAATAGCTGTAAATATATCTCAACATATTACACGTGAATTTCGTGAATAGTGAATATTAACACATTTGCTACAATCAAGGATCATTCTTAATTGTTTTGCATTTCTTCGGATAGTTGTTGCTGTGAAGTGGATTTTTCAACGTTATGTGATTAAATGCTGTGCCAATCATTCGGATCATTTCTACTTTTCCGTGGTTTAACAAAGTGATTTTATCTGAGATACAAAAGAGTATGAAGCGTTATTAGAAGTGATACTGATACGATACCCGCTTGAAGTTTATTACGACCACTTTGTTGCAACATTGACGTCTGCTTATTTTGACAAGAAAATTTTTATGGGATTGTTCCTAGGGCTATAATTGGCGAAAATGTCGAAAGCAGAGTTATCAGAAAGCAAAGTCTCAGGTGTTGCTCGGATATTTCATGCATTAAAAAAGGTCACCGTTGAGCCTGCAGCCTTTTTTATCATGACATGCGCTCTGATGAATTATCTCTTGAGTCAGGACCTTCTTTTGGATAAAGCCTGTCGCGTAAATCTGAACTTTACCTCCGAGGTGTGTGATGCACTTCAGACCCGGTAAATCATAATTCACAACTATAATACTCTTACGCATTTAAATATTGTAAACTTAAGAAATCTGTATCATGTCTTTAGGCCAGCGCTGCCTATGTGCAAATAATGAATACACATACTCGTCTCACTTTTTACATGCATTTTCGTGAGCGATAAAGATTTGATGTACGAATGTGCAAGTTAGCGCAGTTGCGAAATACAAAATGTTTCGCAGTTCATGAATATTTGCAAGTTCAAAATAACGCATGTGCCTATATGTACCTACCAACACAGTTCTTAGGACAAAAACTGTGTGCACAGCGTACACCTACTCACTAGGGCTGTTCTGTTGTGTCGAATAACAGGAACGAGTTATTGAATATCAGGGAATAGAAGTTCATAGACTTACATTTTTTCCTTTTCAAGAATAATCTTACTACTATAGGTATTACTGAATTACTATAGTGTTAAAAGCCATTGTACAAGAACAACGTGTGTACCTAACCGTAGATTGAGTTTTCGATTTGTATGAAACACCTAGGTGTGCATGATGGTAGTTAGATAATAGAAAAGCATAAGATCAAATATTTAAATTATAATATTGTACTAGTAGTGGTTGTCTCAATCTCGCTACTTACTTATTTGTTATAATATTATTTATCTTCAGGAATTCTTCGTTTAATGTGTCCAGCGAAGAGACATCGGTTCAAGTTGTCGTAGCCAAAGTGAGAACGTACAAGTCGATAATTGACCATGGCATTCCACTTGTGATAGTCCTGTTCCTGGGTCCATGGAGTGATCGCTATGGCCGTAAACTCCCTTTATTAATGGTAATTATCATTTTTAAGGGTGGCTCCCAATGGGCTTTGCAGAAAAATTGTGGCGTATGGAAGGATTTGCTAATACATTGGTTTAATACTCTTCCCCATTGCCCCAATGCCCATTGAGAGTCACCCTTAAAAGCGGATTTTGTCTGAGAGACTTTATTTGTTGCAGTCTTGCAGTATACATGCACTAAGTAAATGAAATGGGAATTGAGATGGGTGGAGTCTGGAATAGGACAATGATGATTGGATATTATAACATTGCAGCCTTGTCTTGGCTACATTATTCAATCCCTGGTTCTCGTGCTGTTTTCGTGGATGGAAAATGTGGATGCGTACACTGTGGGGATCGTTAGCTCGGCAGCGTGTAATTTGTGCGGAGGTCTGACAACGTTTTCCATGTCCGCATCAAGCCATCTAGCGGACCAGACTTCGAACGAGGAGAGAACGGTGCGCATCGGCATTCTAAATGCCTTTTCGAATATTGGGGTGCCCGTGGGGTTTGCCATTGGGGGAGCCTTGTCCACATCTCCATTGGGAAAGGAAATTTGTTTTGCCATTGCCGCAGGCTTTGCCGCTGTTGCCTTCATCATCATCCTCATCAGCATCGACAATCGGGCAACTGTCAAAGGACCCGTCCCAGACTCACTTAAGCTCGCCAAAAATAATCTAATACAAGTTTTTCGCTTACCATTTGCGAAAAGGGAAGGGAATCAAAGGCTTCGCATAATTATCCTCCTCATCGCTTACATTTGCATTGCTGCTCCTATCCATGGTAGGAAATAAAAATGACATGTTTTTTTTTGATATTTTTGTTACAATATTAACAGCACAAAGAACAAAGATCATGGCTTAAGGGGATGCTAGCACTTGGGAAATTCCTGATTCCAGCCGAACGGTGTAACGTAGAGTCACGAGGTTGACTAACCGAATTTTACCCATATTTGTCTTAGGATCGTGAATGGCTGATTACCAAAATTTCCATTTGGGGGGCTAAAAGGGGTTATGTGGAATGAGAGATTGCAAAAATGTATTTTCATTTTTCTTTCATGTTTAAAATACGGAAATTCAAAAAAGCAGCTTCCCGATCTCTAGATATTTGCCCCTGCTATTTTTGATATTTTTTTCAAGCCCGTACATTATTTCAAACTCTCGGAATCAGGATTTTGCAATTTACATGCAAAAATTTCCGATAATTGGCGCGCTAACTTTTGAGGGAAGCAGAAATGCAAAGTCATCAACAAGACAGTCAGAATACAACGCCGAACCAAACAAAATATCAAATCTTCCGCCAGCAAAGTGCCAGCCTCCCCTTAAGGATGTTGGTGTGACTTAAGGTCCAGTGCGTGTTTTCCCACTCCACCAGATACCAATTACCTCGATTTGTAATTGACGGAAATGTAAAAAGTTGATTGACCTGCAGATTAACTATCCGGGAGGGTCACAAAGCTCTGAAAGTTTCAAAACTTTTACCTGAAAGGCAGAGAAACGTGTCGCACCTTTTAATGTGACTCAAATAAAAATGCGCGAAGAGCTTTTTGCATGAAAAGTGTCTAAACAGCGTTTCAGATGAAAATTTTGAAAATGTTAAAGCCTTGTGAGCCTTCTGAATAATTAATCTATCCAAGTCAATCAACTTTTCCCATTTCCATCCATTACAGATCCAGTTATTTGTTATCTGGTGGTGGAGGGGGAAAGCACATGCAGCTGACCAAGTAACACTAACCTTAAGGATTGTTCATTTCTAGGGGAATTCGGTGTGATGTATCTTTTCCTGAGAAAACAATTCGGATGGGATGCGGGCAACTACGGAATATTTTCCACGTACAATTCTGTAATTGGAGTCGTAGGTTTGTATAGCTATACACACATCATATTAATCAAGATTTATAATATTTGTGATGCTAGTGATTATGTTACTAATTATACAGAATAGAGTTGCATGTTTATAATCTTCTGATTCTTTACCAATTAACTCAGGGACGATGCTTTCGATGGGAATTCTAAGTCATTGTATGAAACTAAGCGATCCGCTAGTTGGCTTTCTATCTGGAATCAGCCAGCTTTCTGGCTGTTTCATCTATGCATTTGCATACACCACTTTTATGATATACTTGGGTAAGTCTCACAGATTTCTATAGACTATATTATTTATTGGCTTCACTCACGCCGGCCCCAAAAGCTAATTAATAGCAAAACCTTTCTGGATTTATATTTTAATATTCGTAATAAATGGTACACCAGATATAAGAAAAATATTGTTTTATTTTTATACATTTGTAGCTCCAACTGTTGATATGATGAATGGCACGATGGCTGTCGTTGCAAAGTCGATTTTGTCAAAAATAGTGCACAAGGATGAAACCGGAAAGCTATTTTCCTTTGTTGCCGTCCTTGGTAATGTGGAATTCAATTATGCTAATTGTTACCTACTGCTATTCACGATGTTAAGAGTTGACAACAATAAAGAGATGGATGTGAATTTTTGTTGGCAGAGTCATTGATACCATTGGTGATGGATCCCACTTACAGCACGCTGTACAGACTGACGATTAATTCTTTCGCCGGCACTTTCTTCTTCTTGTCTGCCGCCCTCACAATTCCACCGCAGATAATCTTTATGTAACCATTTTAGCATTTAAACTTAAGGAACAGTTTTAGGTGTCGGAAAGTAATTTTTGTACCATTTTTATTTGTAGGTTGTTTATGTGCCGAAATTGGACATTACGGACTGCCAAGGGGTCAAAAGACTGTAAAACAGATTCAGATATGCATAAAGCGCCAGACTGCACTCCAAATCCGACGCTACATAGCAGCACCGTTAGTTTGTCCGCGTCAACGACAACTGTTGATACTGACTATACGGATGGTTAACGACGGACCTAATTAATGCATGAAATTATTTAAATTATCTAACCATGTATAAAGTACACATCAAATAGTATTATTGATTATATACAGAGCTATACAAAATATATTTTTCCGCATGCTTTTCGAAATGAATATCTTTTGACTAAGGTAGCTGCCTACCTATACCAGAAGAAAGTATTTATTTAATTATGTGGAATTGCTCCAGCAAAAGTCAATTCCGTTCCAATTTCTGATTAATTGTTTAGCTGGACAGATTTTTATGATAGTGATTACCTGTATAGGTTTTGAAGAGAATTATAGACGGCTACTATTTATGTCTATGGGAATAATAGTAGTAATCAATGAATTGTAGAGCCTGAATTTATGTATGATAACCATACAACTGAACCTCAACGCACCCTGGATTGACACTTCTCTATTCCCATTCTGGAATGGGATTTCACTTGTCCTGACTTCTGATGTATTTTTATGAATTTACGAATCTAATAATTGTGTTGTAGCAATAAACTCAATGCTTATTCGTCTGAAACAAACATTTCTTTCGTAATTACATAATCTAGGTAACTTTATTAAATTACCCACAATGCTACAACTTATCGTTGGCCAAAAATCTAAGGTACTTATATTCATTCATATAATGCAAATAAAAAGTGGCAGGCAAGTGGTAAAAGTACTTCTTAAGGAGGGGTGGTCGTGGTCGGTTAGGAAAGGGGGCATTTTGAGAGTACTCAAACCAATGTATTAGCAGAATCCTTCCACGGGTCACAATTTTGCACCGAACGCTACCAAATTTTCCTCAAAAATCGGATTTTATATGATCTAGGGCATCTGGAGCCCAAAAGCGGCCACCCCTCCTTAAGGGATCAGCAGTTTCGTCTTCAATTGTCACAGAATAGTAATCACTGTAGGCTGTTACCCTACAGCGATTACTATTCTGTGTTCAATTGTTAATTGTACTAGGTATTCTAACTATGTACCTACTTTTGAAGCAAGCCTGAAAATATTTTTTCTTTGAATCGGTTAACATTGTTGCCGGAGAATTTCCTTTGACATATAAATGACCACATTATGGTGGAGTATTATCACTATTATCAGCCAGCGCCAGCAAGTGTAATTACTGAGGTTGATTCCGTTAGTATTGAATATTATTGATGATTAGGTTATATTACAGACTGCGCTGCGGTGAGAAATCCACGGTTGTAATCTTGTAATGAATACCTATGAATGATAGAATATATTATAACAATGATATAGTAATACCATGGATGTGTATATGAAAATAAGTTTCATGACAATATTAACATTGAAAAATAAGGCCGTGTTGCAACCTCGATTGTACCAATGCAGGAATAATATAAATATATATTTTACCACTGCATTTTGAAGTAACATGAATGAATCATGTTTTTCCTAATGTACAAGAGCACTTGCAGCAAAAGTCATTATAATAATAATATATTATTATTATGGCTTTTATAAGGCCGCGTAGACGAATCCATACACTTCATCCAGTATTTTAAGTATCTATCGAATTCGCGTCGAAGTCTAGGTGGGTGGGTTAAATGACTAATTATGACTGAGCATTTAGTAAACAGACGAACAATATTGGATATCACATATTATTATCTTTTGTTTGCTTTATAGTCACAGGAGTTCCTTATCTTATCTCTGCAAAGCGAAAACCCGACTCTGCTCTTTTGCTGATAGTCTGAATAGGCTGATAGTAATAAGTAGTTGCTAATGTTTTGTATTTGTATGTACAAGTGGAAAATTACACCTGGTTACAATAATAATATTACTTACCTACTCGATCGTTAGTCGTATTGCATGCTGAAGTTTAACTCACAATCACTTCTTTATCCTTACGTTAGCCTACATAATTATTTCAGTACATGATTACACAATACTAATGCATTTGAAAACGATAAAGGTCTCCAGGATCCAGAGAGTCAGTTATATAATATCCATCTGCACTCTGCACTACTGCTACTCATAAAATATATCCGTAATATCCGTCAAAAAGGGTTGACGCCCCAAGGATCCATTCAGGAAGTAAATAGATCACAAATAATATTCCATTGTCAAAGAGAAATTTAAAAAAAAACAAATTCTAAACTCATAAACATTGAATAAACTCAAACAGAAAATAAATTATTATCTGAATCCTACGTTCAGTCTAAATGTGTGTGACTAGCAAATTCTCATTTTTTGTTATCCAATGTAAACCTTTCTTCAGACAGATTTTTTCATAAGCCACACTGACACACTGACCATTATAATATTATATAGAATAGAAGCAATTAAATTATACAAATAATTAAGTATGCTCCCTATGTGCAGACATAGCTAGTAAATACTACGGTATCTAACTGCTGGCAAAGTTTATACTCTCACACTCTCACTTTTAGTGTTATCGTAATTCGTAATGGTGATTTGTTATACACATATTATAAATATTGTAATGGCAGGATATTATAATGGGTACGTAACAGAGTGTTGAATCATTGTTCTTCGGTTTCATTAGTTACGTACATAGGATGAATAGATTTTAATAGTAAATTACAAGGAAGCGCATTTGATTTCCATATTTTCAATTTTTACGCTGAAGTTTAAAGTTTAATGAAGATGAGTGTAGAGGTAGAGACCTGCTCATCCTCGGATGAGTCTGAAGGAGAAGGAAATTCAGTGACGGGAAAAACAGCAGCTCCTCCAGTTCTTCGACGACAAAAGAATAAATCCAATTTAGGCTCGAGAATAATCTCCAACCCGAAGTTAATGAAAAGTTTGGCGGAAGAGGAAGAGCTGGAACGGCTAAACAAACGTCTCTCATTTACGCCAAGTACAGTGAACTCGAAAAGGACGAGTACGTACATTTATTGCGAACCCGACGAATCTGACAAGGCAAAAAATGAGATCAACCAAAGTTGGAGAAAATATCTTGGCATAATTTTGGCGCTAATAGCTAGTCTCGTCTTATCTTCCTCCTCGCTGCTGGTCAAAATCATCCCCGACTATCACCCTTACAGCGTCGGTGTCTGGGCCTTTCAAGGCATCCTTCTGCCCTCCATCCCCGTCTTGATTTATCATCGATGCGTCAAAAAGGAAACTCTCATCACCAGTGACGCAGCTGTTACCTCTCTCGGAAAATGCAAGCTCACATTTTTTCTTTTGGTATGAAAAATATTTTCATGCAAAAATTGTAAAAATCATTTAACTTTAAAGGAAATATTTTAAATGGCTCATAGCCTTTAACCACACTGGCCTTTGCCCAACTAAGTAATTTTGCTGGTGAATTCATAAAAGTTCCTGAAAAATCTGAATTTTCTTCGGTGATGAACACTGAAACATAAATAACCATAAACTAAATAGAGCTGCATGGAGTGGATTTTGGATGCATCAAGATCTGCCCACTAATTTTCATGCTGCCTAAATATGTATACATAGAAATGTATAGCAGCCCTGAAACTTTTGTTTTACAAAGATTTTTTGAATTTTTTCGATCCATTGTTATTTTGTATAATTGTGCATTCGTGGGAAGAATTCCTTTCTCTTATGGTCTATCGCCAGGCTATACGGATATGATATATGACTGACAGTCTAAAAGCTCTCCCATTTAGGATTGTCAATTTCATGAAGTATTTAATTTCATTTTTTATTGTGGTGATACTAGCTACGAGGGCTTTTAGGGTGCGGAGGCGTTGTCCTGCGATGCTATTCCCTCCAGTACATGAGCATTGGGGATTCCACTGTCATTGCCTTCAGTTCTCCAATTTTCGTTGTAATCATTGCCTGGTTACTGCTTGATGAAAAATGTGGCGTCGTGCCGATTTTTGCCGCTGCGGCCACTCTTGTGGGCGTAGGACTAATTGCAAAGCCCCCTCTAATAACCGGAGAAGCGGAATTCGACTCCGATCAACTGGTGCACACTTATATTATAAGCTCTTTATTTATTTTTATTCTGCAGTGGGAGAAAGTCGTAATTGAGGATATTGAATTTTAGATTGGAGCAAGCATGTCGTTTGGGTGCATGTTGCTGGGGACGTTTTCTGTCATCGTCCTCCGCTACATTCGTCATGTTCATTTTGCTTTAGTGACGCTCGTTTATGGTGTGATTGGAACGGCCGGAGGTCTCATTTTAGCCTTCACCACACCAGAAAAGTTTGAATTCCCCGAAGGAACTGAACACTGGATATGCGCTATTGGAATCGCATTGCTCACTTTTATAGGACAAAGCTTACTTACAATTGCTTTCAAATTCGAACAGGCTGGTCCCATTTCTGGTAATTGCAATTTTAAATTACAATTCTAATGTTTTAACATGTAGATGTGTTTTACATGTAACGTTTTATAGCTTAGTAACATGTTTGATTTGATTTAGGTAATGTTTATGATTAATTCAAAAGCAAAATCATTTTTATTTCCCCATTTTCCATGCACACTTTTTTATAAATCTAGCTTGAAAAAGCAGGACAATTAAAAAAAAGAGACCGGAAAATATTAATGCAAAAAATGATACCGGAAATAAAAAATTAAAATTGTCTGAAATGAAAATTACGACTTACGAGTACTACCTATGGATTAAATAATTAAAATCAATTGAATCTGAGTAATTCCAAAATGATGTAATTTGTAAATGTATACCACTTTAAGTTTTAAACCTTTGCTTATAATTTTATTATGTATACTTAAAATTCTAGTAATTTTAATTTTTTAATTTCTGTAACAATTTTAATGTTTTAAAACTATGGTAGGTATTAGGTATCGCAGGAAAAATAGATAAAATATTTATTTATTTATTTATTTATTATTCAACAGACCTTTTTACATATGACTTTGTGTATTGTGACCCTGGGTGGAAAGAAGTTTTTGTTTTTTAACATTATACTTAAGTCAATGCTGTGTTGTTGATGGGCCTATGTTT
>JABASI010003730.1:0-15682 GCA_019776505.1 Tomocerus nigrus
GAAAGTTTATTTAAATTAGAACTTTCATACAAATTAAAATATTGTTAAAATTTTATGTTCCACTTTCAGAGACAGATGCGTATACACCTTGTACAAATAATTACGTTGCCTCCTGTAGCAACATTTGTGGTGAAGGATTTGCGTCAATTACGAAATGCTGTAGGAACTATGGCTATGATACCGGGCATTGTAAAGGAACGGATGCAAATGGAATTGGAGACGTTTATTGCTGCTAAAAAGTGTGAGGTAAAATGGTTAATCCTTTTTCATCTCCCTTATTGTAACTTTACATTTTGTAGGTACCTACTTTACAAAATTCATGCAATTTTTACATACCTACGGTAATTACATTATGTTTGCCAATTAAATATATACAAATAAAATGACCGTTTTAGTCTAAATAATCGAACGAAACGAAAATTGTGTAATTATTATGTTCTTTTAATTAGATACTTTATCGAATAATTATACATGTTTTCATAAACATCACAAAATGCACTAGGTACGCGTAATATATAGTCTGCCAGTTCATTCAGATTTTCCTGACACCAATTTTGGACTTTTTTTGGATTTTTTTTTATTTTTATTATATTTTATATATTATTTTTTGTTTTATTACCTACATTATAATTACACATTAATAACACAAATTGTCATTATTTGGATTGCGCTCTGAAATTAAAGCTCATCTCGATGCAACAAATTGTCAGGACCACAACTGGTAGCTGACCAAGGAATTTCAGGGAGAGTAATTAAAGTTAAATTTTTGGTATATGGCATTTGGATGCTTGAGATGGAGTTGCCTATTAGGAGTACTGGAACATTCGGGTTGGTAAAGTCTAAAAATCCTTCGGGGTTAATGATTCCAGCAGCATAAAATTCTTGCAAGACATCCGTGTTAAATGCTATTCTGAATGCATTTGTCAAATTGACATAGTGCAAGTACCCTGTCAACCACTTTCCGTATTTCACATACAATTCTCCATCTGTATCGTTTGGGTTGTGCACAATGTCGAATTCTCCTGTAAAATTCACAAAAGTTAAGACATTGTTGTGCAGAGAAATAATTCACAAAAAGTGTACGTCAAAAATATATTCACCTTCTACTGGATGTCCATAAACACCTGCCAATTGCGATAAATCATCAAATGCCTTCCCTGGGAAATTTTTAATGAGTTGTTCCTGGACACTTCCATGCTGTAATGAGGTTTCTTTTTTATGCAATTCAGGAATTTCTGAATTATAATTAAGACCTGTTTTATACAAAGCAAATCCACATTTAATTTAACAATTAATTTGGAGTTTCAGTTTTATTTTCTATTTCAGAGAATTAAATACAAATAATTTTATTTAATTCATTTAATGTATTATTAGAGTAATAATTGCTTTTGATATAATAAGTTCTATTATGCTCACCTAAAAGAATATTAAATATCTGTTCGTGTAAATAATCGTGGTCCATACCGACCGGGAGATTACCAGGACCGTTGCAAATGGTAAATATCCCTACATTAGCATTTGGGATAAGTGTCATGCTGCTTAGGAAAGGAGCCCAGTCTCCACTGTGACGGGAGAATGCCCAGCCTTTTAATTTAAAAATGATAAGTGAACCGAAAACAGCATACCTATTCATTATTTTGTATTTACTACAATAAATAGTTATAGCATGCACACAAACCATCAAGGAGTCCCAGAACAAAACTAGTTCCTAAGGCATACAGCCCATTTACAGAGTCTTCTTCGTATTCTTTCGGAGACACAAATGGCAATACCACCGCTGGGGAGTGCAACCATTTCATAGCACTCTTTCTCAAAAAACAAATTATTTAGCGTACCTATTTACTTAGGTATCTCTAAATTAATATTCATTGGAATAATTATAAATTAATACACTGAAATATTTACTTCAGAAACTATTTGCTGATTACCAACTCGGCCATAATTCAAATGAAATCTTATATATTTTGCCATATCCATTGGGGTAGTTACTACGCCTCCTCCAGGCAGTGCCACTGTAATACGCCTGAAATATTTTCAAATTAATAGAATCTGATGCTCTGATACTAAAACACCCTTAATAATTTATTAATTGTGCAGGGAGAATACAAAGAGAGATAACTTGTAAAGCTCTGGATTCATCTTTTCCCAAAGCCCATCTTTCCTTATGTATCCTTTTGACATGTCTTCCAACGAATCGTAATCAACTGATTCTTGAACATACGATGATGAAGTCATTTCCAAACTTTGTAACAAGTCTTCAAGCTGTTTAATTAAAAAAAGGGACGAATAGTATAATTTTGCTAAATCCAATCGGACAAAATTGTAGCATTAAAAATACTTTGATTAACAACTATAATATAATTTTAGTTTTTAATTTTCATAACTTTTAAAATAAAATAAAAAGTAAATTAGATTAAATAAATTCAAAACGTTACCATTGCTTCATAAGTTGACCCTGCCAGTTCCCCGACGAGTTTCCCCAGAAGAGAATACATTGCATTACTGTATGATGCAAAAGTACGGAAGTCGCATTCTTCTGTCGCGTACCTTGTCCTGCTAATTATTTTACAAAATTTTGTATTCTGTTTGACTACCTAGGTAGTGACAAAAGAACATTTTTCGTGGATACCTATTATTTGATTTGAACTTACTAATTCCACTCATTTGCATTTTCAAACGCTCCAGACCCCATCCCTAAATTGTCAGTTCTCAGGCAATGTCTATGGGACATCAAATCCCGAAAACTCATGCTTTCAGAACGATATCTATCGGATACCAAGATAATGACTCAATTTTAAATTCCAAAAAAGGTTTATTTTAAACATGTGAGTTTTGGCAACCATGCATTTTAGCTACTAATAATATTTTTTATAATAAAAAGTAAACCACATCCTTTTGGTGTCAGCCTAACCTGTCACTGAATGTAAAGTTGGATTGTGGTAGCAAAGTCTTCAGAGGAATATCAAGAGCTGACTCTCCCAATTGTGGATATTTCTCACTTAAAGTCTTGACTATTAACGTTGAAGTGAATGTCTAAAAGGCATCAAATTTTGAAATTTAAAAATATAAAGATAAAATAAGAAAAAAGTGCAATGTTGCTATACATATAACTGTATAGAATGCATATACTATGTACCTATATACTACAAATATATGTATGTATATTGAACAAATTGTACCTTTGTTATAGAGGCAATTAGAAATTTGGTTTGATTATCCGCTTCGATGAAATTTTCGACGTCTCGCCACCCATAGGATTTTGCGAAGAAAATATCATCAGGGGAAGAGGAGCCTTCAGCAGATTTAACGATCGATAACCCAACGCCCGGAACATGAGCCAACGGTATGAATATGTTGCTAATTACATGATCAATTTGGGATTCTTTTTCACTGCTTAAATCTGCAGTAGATCTTTTGAAGAGGATCAAAATCACACACACGAATAGTTGGATTAACTTCATGACTTTATTCATCTACTTTTATCCGTGAACTAATTGTATTCTGTATTCGCTACGCATATGTGTTTGTAATATTTTTTAACTTGTCGAGTTATTTACATGTTCCAATTATTACATGAATGCCTGATTAGATTACCTTATTAGTATCAGTAATTGTCAACATACCTATAGTTAATATAACACCATATCCAATTATGACTTCCATATGCAGCTGAAATTATATTAATTGATTATCATCGGAACAACAAGTGAGATAATAACGTCCAGAGATACAATATCTCGTGAAATAAAGCAACAAATGACAATTAAGTAGATTCCATTAAGTTTAATTTCCCAATGGTTATTTAGTTACGATATTTTTCCCGTAGCATCCGGATACTTATAAATTGCAAAATAGATCGTTTTATAACTATTCCCCAATTAATTATAATATATCTTATATTACCAACTCTATAGTATACACAGTGCTAATTAATCTACTTATTAAGTAGGTATATATAACTCTTTAACGAAGAAGAAATCAAATGAGTAAATATAAGCCAAGTAGCAGCAACTCATTTACAACACAACAGTCTCACAATCTAATAATATTTCACTTTCATGATTAGTAAGCGTTTCAGTTTCCAACCAAACACGTACAGATGAAGTAATAGGTACCTACCTAATTAATTAGAGAACGTGTTGCAAAAGCATTTGAAGCAATATTTTTAGGTCTGTCCGAACAGAAATTTTTTAACCATAAATTTTCACTTCCCCAATGCTTCTACCGAAACCTTGGTTTACGAATGCAGTTACTGTATTGTCGTCATGCGATAAAAGGAATAAAAATAACAAAATACATAAACTCATTCAGTTTAATGATTTCACTTTTTGGACTAAGGTTTCTATATAATGATTTTCAGTATTAAACCGTTTCCTTCTGCTGATATTGAAGAAAGACGATTAAATATGTTGTGCTTGCAGAAAAAATCTGTTGAAAAATAAATTTCATTGTAATTTACACCAAACAATTGTCTTTTGATAGCGATATTTATAATGAAATAAGAGAGAGAGAGAGTCGCGATTTACTGATGTTAGAAGAGAGTAGTCCAAAATGAAAAATGATCCCGGAGAAATACTGACAGAAAGTTTTGAAAAATTGATTGCAAATGAATGTATCTGAAAAGAAGGAACAACGATAAACTCATGGTAGAATTGTGACAGCTACTATATAATAAACCCTAGACCAAAGTTACAATAATATTTACCTGCAACTGTGTATCCATGCTCAAATCCTGAATAAATACGGGTATTTCACATATTTTCTTCATCAACACTCTGCCAATTTCGGTGAGTTTATTTGATTCTGATGTAAATCTGTAGACAATTCTTCCATGGGTAAAAAGATTGGAAACTGTTGCAATCATTTTGTAAGTCTCGCCGTATATCCAGTACTTAATAAAGAATAAGATAAAAATAAGAGCAACAAAGGAAGCTGATGCAAGCTCTACAAATAATTTTGCTGCGTAAGAAGAATTAAACGCCTGAATCATTTTGATTGTTTCGTAATAGGAATGAATAAAATTTTTAATTTCTGTTTCAACATCTTCCTTCTCTGAACTATTTTTTACTAAAATTATCTTCGGGTTCTGAATGCCGCTTTTGTTAGATTCAGGCAAAAAATATTTCTTGTTCTCGGATTCTCTGGATTCTCTCATCAATAAACTGTCCGTTTTGTCTGAAATGCTCAATAGGGTGGCTTGGAGATTTTTTAGAAAGTAAATTATCCAAGTAGCACTGCAAAGTTGCATTGCATACAGAAAATTAAATAATAGAAGAGCAATGAAAAAAATAATCATATACACTCGCCCAATGTTGGGGTCGATTGCTATAGTGGAGAAAGTTAGCAAATTACAGATTTGTGCAAAGGCAGCCAAAATATCCAACAGTAGGGAGTTTCGAAGTTGAGATTTTATTTCCAAGAAATATTTCATGGATTTGATTTTGGACAACTCTAGAATCTTTTGCAGTCGCCTACAATTTTTCTTCCAAAATGCCAAACTTTGCTTTGCATGTAACAATCCAATTGTTCGGTAAACCAATCCAACAGATATGGGAACCATTCCCATCGCAGAAATTGCTGCCCATTCAAATTTTGAGTTGAATTTCATAATTTTATAAAGTTCAGGGCCGTAAACGATGGAGAATAAAACGTTGCCCAAAATAACTATTGTAAAAAATGAGCTAATAAAAACTGGGAAACTCGTCGATTTGTAGTAAAATGAACGATTTCCATTTTCTTTGTTTGTCGATATTGACAGGGCCAAGAAGCCGATACCCTGCATGACCCTGATTACCCAATATCCACCATGGATTAGAAATTCCTCAACAGAATCCATTTTATATCTTTGTTTTAATAGAACGTGAAATGCAGTATTCTTACTTGGTCTACTGGAAATGTTTTTTAATTTTTTGTTATTGATTGTTGCTTTATCTAGATTGAGATCCTACACGTGTGCGGTGCGTGCCTAACACCCATGCAAACAAATTGTCATCTGACGATACCAACTCAACTTTCTGTTTGTTGCTCTTGCAAATCTTCCAATCACCAATTTTCACTTTAGGGAAACAATTGTTTCCTCGCATTTTTGATTAGAACATTCATTATTAACGCAGCCAACTACAGGCACGGCTATGTTATTAAATTTTCCAATGAAACCACAAAGAAATTATTAATTGCGTACATCGTTCCTCCTCCTCTGGAATGTGTGAATAAATACAGATTTTAATCTTTATTACCTACCGCACCATCATATAGTTAATAACTTATTCGCTGAGTGAGGAGTGACTTATGCTATACTTTATTAATCTCACATAATATGCAATAGTTGTAGGCAGGCAGGACATGCGTACTCGAGGTAATTTGCAAAAGGAGTAGTTCTTATTTACTTGAGTTTCTTTGAGAATTACATTTACATAGCCGACCATTTGATAATTATATTGAAAGTTAATCCTGGTGGTTGAACCTGAACTTAAACAATCTGAAAATATTAAGATTGGAAAATATTCAGATCTGAAAATAATATTAAGATCTGAAAATATTCGGATCTGAAAATATTAAGATCTGAAAATATTCGGATCTGAAAATATTTAGATCTGAAAATATTAAGATCTGAAAATATTAAGATCTGAAAATATTCGGATCTGAAAATATTTAGATCTGAAAATATTCAGATCTGAAAATATTAAGATCTGAAAATATTCAGAGGTTTGACTTTCGGGGTGACAATGACAAATCAACCTATGGCATGACACAAATGTTCAGAAACATGAATTATTTATTTGTCATCCGTTGCTTACGAATTATTACTATTTAAAAATTAAAAATTGACAAATACATTATTAACAATAATTAACTGTGATGGACGCACATAAAGCAGCAATAATGAAACTATATTATAGGGTAATTCTATTCCCTTATTCACTACTACAACAATGCCATGCAAGGGAGAATTTACTGAATTTCAAAATATTAGCATTAGAAGTGTGCCATGTTATTATTATATGTTAGTATCTCTATCTACCTCTATACCTCCTAAAGATCCCGTGATTGAATAACATGATAATATTATTTATTTATTACGATTTGAGATTATTTTCCATTCCAGAATATCTATATACAGGGCATATTTATATGCTTTATATCATTTGAAACGTTTTATTGATACAAAATCATGCATTTACTGTAATGCTACATACAATGAGCACAGATACTATAGTAGTATGATGATAGTATGATGATGATAGTAGGAAATGTTTTTCCCATTGTTTTATTGCTAATACAGTTGGTGGTCATAGTTTAATTTTGCTTGTTGAATTGAAGAAAAACAATTAAATATGTTGTGCAAGAAGAAAAAATCTGTCAAATTAATAAGAGATTGTTTTATAATAACATAATTACCTATCGATTGAAAACAGTTTTATTAAGTAAGTATATATATAATTAAGGATTTTACTGCTGTTAGAAAAGCGTGGTTCAAAATAAAAAACGATCCAGGTGAAACAGAAACCGAGCGCTTTGTGACTTTTACGGCAAATGTCTGTATCTGAAAAACAGGACCCATGAATAAAAACCGCATACCTCTGGAAATACCGGAGGGAAAGCATAGATTGAAATGAATAGTGAAATAATTAACAAATGAAGTTTACCTGCAGTTGAATATCCAGACTTGAATCTTTAAGGTAGACAGGAATTGTGCATATCTTTTTCATCAACTGCATCCCAATTTCAGTGAGTTTATTTGATTCTGCTGCAAATCTGTAAACAACCCTTCCTTGTACATAAAAGTTAGCAAAAGTTGAAACCATTTTTGAACCCTCATCTTCTATCCAATATTTAACAAAGAAAAAGGTGAAAACAACAAAAATAAAAGTTGACGCAGCAAGCTCCACAAACAATTTAGTGGCAAGTGACGTATGAAATTCATGAACCATTTTTATTGTTTCATGATAGGATTGAATGATTTTTTTGATCTGCATTTCATTATTTTCATTGTCAGATGGTTCATTTTCCGGGAAAATATTATTGGAGCCACGAAACCTGCTTTTGGTTTTTTCGATAGCCTGCCCCTGAAATGCAAATTTATTTTCGGATTCGATTAAAATATAATCTATTTCGTCGGAAATACTCAAAAACGTTCCTTGGATTATTTTGAGGAAGTAGATTATCCAAGTCGCACTGCAAAGTTGCAAATAATGGAGAATACTGTACGATAATGGTGCACTCAAATAAATTGCTGACAAAAATTCCTCTCTGTTATCAGTTCTCAAATTGTCTAAACTGGAGAATAGTGCAACTATCGTATTTCCTCCTTGAAGAAACCCAGCAAAAAAATCAAGCAATAGGGAATTTCGGATTTGGGTTTTAATTTCCGTTAAATATTTAATAGATTTATTTTGTAACAATTCTTGAATTTTCTGTATTTGCTCACAATTTTTCTTCCAAAATTTCAAAATTTGTTGTGCATATTTGAATCCTGCTAATCGATAAGCAAATCCAACAGACATGGAAACGCAGCCTACCGCTGAAAATATTGCTCCATCAAATGCTGAAGTCCTAATTCTCATAGCTTTGTAAATTTTGTCTTGGTTTACATGAACGAAGTACAAGTAAGCAAAAGCGGCCCCCACTAAAAATAAATTGGCTACAGTTGGAAATCCCCATAATTTGTAACAAAGTGAACGGTTTCTATTTTTCGGATTACTGGAGATTGACAGTATTAAAAAACCTAGACCCTGCATACACCTGATTATTGAATGCCCGGAATTTATCAGATATTCCTCAACAATATCCATAATGTTTTTATTCTACTTTAAGTTGAATTAAAACGGGTTTTAATCGGGTATCTGAGGCACTCTTCCCTGAGGAAGGAATAATGAGATTGGGTAACTCTTATTAAAACCAGCCTGTGACGAAAACTAGATCTAAATCCGATACTACTCGAAACTCGAAACTATAGTAAATATATATAATTGCCGCTTGTGAATTTTGGGTTCAGCATTACGTAATTAGTCCATTTACATATACTGTCGATTGTGTCGATTACATTTTACGAAGAGAAACTAGTACAAAAGATTAGCAGTAAAAATAAACTATTAATGAGCCTTCGTTAATTTAGCTATTGAACGATTTCAACTTTATACAGCTTGATGGAATGAAGCGTAACATCTTTCCCTATCGTTTTTAGGGATTTCTATAAGTTGAAAGCAATTAACCTGTTAAAATGTAAGCATCAGGCGCTATAATTTACCTAAGGTTGTTCCTTAATTTCTTTCATCTTTCCTAATTGGTGAACGCCCTCCAATCATGTAGTGATATTTAATTGCTCCGTAAAACAAAAGTTGCAATTTTTTAACCTTCTACCCTACCTGTACAGTTCTTCATAGCTGCACTGTCAAATTAAGTATATATATATATATATTATGTGGATGTACATACATAATAATATTTACGGGTCAGTAAATAAAAAAGTAATTATGCATTTCGGAATGCAATGGCAAAAATGTTGTGAGTACCATTTGTAATATCATTACCATAATATTATTATATAACACGAACCGGTTATAATAACCCTCAGTAATTGCACTATTCTCCACCCTATCCCCAAAATAATATTCTCAATTTCTTTTTATAATGGGAGTAAACACACACACAGTCAATTGTTTCAAGCAAGCTTAAGCTCTAAGGAGCGCATGCATAGGAAGGAACTCTTCTGTGGCCAGCCATGAACGACCACAAGCAGAGCAATATACTTATACTTGACCTACTTGACAAACGAAACACCGCACCTTATTCTATTAGGATAAAAAATATTATATTTGTATATATACTTTTAGAAAACGATGTAAACTCTTTTGATGCCTGGCACTCTCTCCGTGTACGTGTGGTTATGTAATTTAAATTAGAAGAAATTAGCATCTGAATTGTTAATGAATTGAATTAGCATGACAATTATGTTGCTTATTATTGTCATTGTCACTACAGCTCCATTAACTGCTCTGCTAATTGTTGTACTGAACTCAAGTACAGAGAACACTGTTATTGCATTACAACAATTTACAAATTGCAAGAAAATGACTTTTATTGAAATTACTACTGAAGAAGTAGAACATGTATTGCGATGTTTTAATTATAAATACTCCTTGGTCCTTATGACAAGGGAAAGCTTTCCTTGAATTGAAGAAAAACGATTAAGTAAGTTGTGCACGAAGAAAAAATCTGTAAATTATACAAAGTAATCGTAACTTTACATAGAAGCATACTATAGAAAAATGGTTGAGAAAACAACAAATTATATTATTAATACACATGCAGTTAATGTAGTTGTATATTTTCAGTAAACTTACTGCAGTCAAAAGTGACTGGTCCAAAGTAAAATATGATCCAGGAGAAATGCTAATGGAACTATCCGTTACATTTAGGGCAAATGCTTGTATCTATGCATGGTAAACACAGCAGATGTCAATTACTTTCCACTGATCATCTAGTAGAAATTTAAATTTTTTATAAAAATAATTGGAATTTACTTTCAGTTGAATGTCCAGACTGAGTCCTTTAACATATACTGGCAATTGACAAAATTTCTTCACCAATTGTTTGCCAATATCAGTGAGTTTATTGGACTCTGAAGTAAATCCATGGACAATTCTTCCGTAGATACAAATACTGGAAACAGTTGCACACATCTGATAAACCTGACCTGCTATCCAATATCTAACCCAGAAAAAGCTAAAAAGAACAAAAGTAAACGCAGCAGATGCAAGCTCCACAAATAATTTAGCGGCTAGAGATTTATGAAATTCCTTTATCATTTTTATTGTTTCGTAATAGGACTGTATCAAGTTTTCGCATTGAGCTTCAAATCGTTCATTGTCAGATGCATTTCTCACCGTAGTCTGCTTTTTTAGATTGTTTTTCTTCTCGTTATTTTTAAGAAATTGAAATTGCCCAGCAGGATACAATGAGCTTTCAGATTCACTTAAAAGATCATCAATTTTGTCTGATATGCTCAAGAAAGCTGCTTGGTAAATTTTGATAAAATAAATGACCCAAGTTGATGAGCAAATTTGAAAAATGTTCATAAACTGATGTAAAAACATGAAAAACATGAAGATCATAGGAACTTGCGAATCTTTATATAAGTTTCCACCAACGTGACCGAAGTAAACTAGTAAATGCCCAACCTCCACAATTGCGGCAAAAATATTTAGAAATATCGAGTTTCGAGTTTGTGATTTTACTTCCAGGAAGTATTTATTTGGTAGTTCAAATTTTGACAACTCTTGAATTATTTGAAGTTTCTCACAAGTGTTTTTCCAAAAAGTTAAGATTTGTTTTCCTGGTTTTAATCCTAGTAATCGATAAACAATTCCAATCCCCGTAGCCACAGTTTCTACTACCATTATTACTACTACTTCGAAAGCTGAAGTAATGCTCATCAATGGAAAAACCCTGTCTTTAAAAATGTAGGAGACGTATAAGAAGATGAAGATACCAATTGTAAGGAATAAATTGATAAAAACTGGAAAACTCCAAAAATTGCGGTAAAATGAACGGTTTCCATTTTCTTTATTTTTGTTAATTGATAAAACCAAAAAGCCCTGAATCTGCATGCACTTGATTGCCAAATGTCCACTATTGATCAGACATTCTTCAACAGAATCCATTTTACTCTTACTTCAATAAAATCTTTCGGGCATTCGAAAATTGATAAAAGTATTTTTTTATTGTAAGGATTCTCTAATAAACGTATGGGACAATGATCGAATTTTGCTATGACATAAACAATTAAAGGAATGAAATTTTTGGATGGTCGAGCTGCTGCCTACCTCGAATTTCTTCCTACAAACCTTACAATTAGTAGTAATTGGCTAACTTGGAAAAGTGGCTCAAGATAATAGCGTTAAATTCAAATGCATACAAATATTGACTAAAATAATACAAAATAATAATCGTAAATATCTATATAATCTTCTACCCTTGATATACTTTGTCTACACTACACAATTACATTAATCTCAATTACATACCTATAATGAAATCAATTAGAAGAATTGTATTGGATGCAGTAATTACTAGATAAACATTATTCGGCGCTACTGCGTTCCATCAAAATAGTTTTGCTAAAAGTCTACATGCATTATAGCCTATAAGTATACCTACTCTTTATGCTACACCACAATAAGTCCCAAATATCCTATTATTTTTCTGGAACTACAATCCAGAATGCCGCTCATGGAGGATGCGGTGACTAGTAACTTTAGTTTTCCGGGAATATGGGGACAATAGACTGCTTCATACCAATATAAAACCACTACCCGCATTACCGGCTGTCAAAATGTTTTCGAATAAAATTCTAGTCAGATGTTAATTTATATAGAATTTTAATACGCGAAAGATTTTTATGTGTCGATCAACCATAGTTTGTATCTGTATTTCCTCTACAAGAATTAGGACATTTTTTAAACTAAATCACACAAGACATGTCTGTCCTACATAAATAACAATGATGCAGGAAATTTTATTCTCAAATGCTGGACGGCAAACAATTTAGTGGTTGTTGCACAAAAAAATAATAAGGAAATTTTATGAAAATGCATATTTTCCTACTATCAATTATAATTGCTACTATATAAAGGACGCTTTAAGCGAATATTAAACGTACAAAATAGAAAATTAATATTCTGTTAACTAATTGAAACGATTACGATTATTATTTTTTATCATGAATTCCAAGACGATTGCATTAGTGACGATACTCGTCATTGTCCTTGCCACGAATTCATTCTTAGGTGAAGTTTTATCTTTTGTATTTGTTATTTAGATTTCGGGAATATTTTAAATAATTTTTCATTTACAATTTAACATTTTTTAATTTGCAGCGGCGGAGGCTCGCAACTCTTGCACTAAGAATTATGTTGAATCCTGCACCAATATCTGTGGTAAGGGGCCAGCAGCAGTCAAAAGTTGTTGCAAGAAAAATGGTTTTCCAACCGGACATTGTGTTGGATTAGGTTCGGATGGAACTGGCGACGTTTATTGCTGTTAAACTCGTAAAACAACAATAAGATTGGATTTATTTCAAATTGCTAATTTCCTAGATTGAAATGTAACGATTTAATCTGATACTTCATCAGCCCCAACTATTTTTACTCCGTTTTACTGTCACGCTGTTTGATATTAATTTTACCATTGTACTTCTTTATTAATTTGGACATAACAATAACGCCATGATTACTCCAAATAAATTATAAATGCAGATCCATTGTAAGAGGTTTTATTATTATCCATATGTACTCCATATATAAAAAGTGCCCAGTATAATCATTGCATCGATGACGATTATAATGTTGACTGTTGACCAAATGATTTACCATTTGAAATTCGATTGCGTAGTATATTTTTAAACATATGTTTAAGTAACTTGCTAGCAAGAAACATACAGAGAGCTGAAATTATAGTAAATAATAAAATGTATAATATGATATTACTCATAGCCAGAGCTATTAAGGAGGAGTGGTAGGTTCAGAAAGGGGGCATTTTGAGAGTACTCAAACCAATGCATGTATTAGCAGAATCCTTCCACGGGTCACAATTTTGCACCGAACGCTACCAAACTTTTCTCAAAAATCGGATTTTATATTATCTAGAGCATCAGGAGCCCTAAAGTAATTGTTTTGAGTCGGAAGGCAGCTGCCGACGGCTTTAAAGATTTCCCCTTAATTTGGACCTGTCGCAACTGCCTTCCGACTCAAAACAATTACTTTTGGGCTCCTGATGCCCTAAATAATATAAAATCCGATATTTGAGGAAAGCGTTCGGTGCAAAATTCTTCTTCAGGAAAGGAAAGGATTTCTTCAGGAAAGGAAAGAAAAGGATTCTGCTAATACATTGGTTTGAGTACTCTCAATATGCCCCCTTTCCGAACCGACAACCCTATATCAAATAAAAAATATTAGTTATAGTAAATTATACGAGTAAATATAGGTAATACAACCTAATCTTATTATGGCCGTTCGGAAAAACCACTTTTTAAGTGGTACTTAGACAACTAGCAAAGGGTCTCAAACTTCTTTTATTCCTGAAAAGGACAGGTTTAAATACCTAAATATAGCGGGGCGTCCAAGAATTTATAATCCTAATCTCCGCAGAAACCTTTTCTTATTTTCTCAGTCCAAAATAAATCGGCAGGCGTATAATGGCTGTACCGGGGAGAGGAAATAGTTAACTATCTACAAACACCTATATAAATGTTAATGCAAATGAAGGAGGTACTTACTTATTATTTAACTGTCTTAACAGTAGTATAATTTTCAGCTTGCCTATAATACTTTTGAATCTCATTGACTAAATAAGGAAGACTGTTGACACTTTCCATTATTATTATTTGTCGCCAAATTTCAATTTTTGAAAATAAATACAAATGAACTGAAACTTTCTATTTTTTCGTGGTCATTTTCCATATTTCCGTTGACGACATAATATTAACCGTACGGAACACGTTTTGCCTTGTCTAAGGAACATTGTACAAGTCCTTAATTCTTACGACTCCCTGAATAAGCATAACTAGACAACCAAATCTTCAGAATTGGCCCAACGGGTCAACTTAACTTGACAAGCTGATTATAGTTTGCTGGACTGTGCTCTAAATAGCCAAAGAAAATGGTTTTCCCAAGTATTTACTTATATTTATAAGGACCTTAGGTAAATTGTAAGCATAACATGCTAATCCTTATTTAAGTAGCGTAGGAAACTAATACTCCATGGGCAAAAGGTCAAGGGGAGGGGGGTGTCCATTGACTTATTTATTGATAACATAAATAGAAAATAAAAAGTAGGGAACTATGAAAGCAGAAACTCATTTCCATTCCAACGCAACGCAGATTACCATTAGTTTAAACCGCATAATAATTTATCATGCATTCTAAAATTTTGATTGTAATTCTTCTCGTCACCTTTTCGTCAGTTTTCTTATTGGGTAAGCAGCATTTGAAATCAAATTCCAAAATTTGAGAATTTTAATCATTTTCTTTCCCTTGTCTATTAACGTACCTAAATAAATTTTTACTTTTCAGAGGCTAAGGCACAAACATCTTCTTGCACTAGCAATTACGTTGAATCGTGCAGCTACATTTGTGGACAGGGACAAGAAGCCATCAATAATTGCTGCCGCACAAACGGATTTCCAAAAGGACATTGTGTGGGAATGGATTCAAGTGGAATTGGTGATGTTTATTGCTGCTAAAAATTGAAGTATGCCATGAATTGCCGCGCCGTGGATGATTGTAAATGATTAAAAGGTTTCGAAAATAAATTATCCTACTTTCTATTTCTAATTTCCGATTTTAAGATATTAATCACATCTTTTGCAATGTTACAATACGATAATACCAATTAATATATATTAATTTGTATCTACTTAATATTGTCCTTCCTTTTCCTAACAAAATTACTACACTTATAATTAGCGCTACAAAATATTTAATCAATTAGTGTTTTAAACGAAAATGTGTGACAATCTTCAAATTTATAAGGCATCTTTTTGCTTGAATTGAAGAAAAACTATTATGTATGTTGTGCATGCCGAAAGTGTCTGCAAAAAATCATGTTACATATTTTATATCGGTTACGGTTACTCTGAATCAAAGGATAAAATAGGAAATAAATTGTCAAACAATTATGAAAT
>JABASI010003731.1:0-15680 GCA_019776505.1 Tomocerus nigrus
TGGGCCGTGCTGGAGTCGCTTCAAGTAAGAGATCCTTTGAAATCTCATTGTGAGACAGAATTTTTGCTGTGAGCGAGATAAATCCGTGCATATAGCAAGAGAAAAAAGGTGTCGGATTGAAAGCTGAATGATACATTCGGTCAATGATCCACTCAACCATCAGCTCTTTCATTGAAATGCTTTTGAATTCCCCATTGCAAAAAATAAATTGTGTGATTTTTGTTAAGTCACCGCGGCATTTGTTGTGTTGGTATTAAAATGCCATTTATTGAAGGTAATGACTGTCATTATGGCACTAACTCTATATCAATACTTGGCCACAGAACAAAACACAAACAGAAGAACGACTATAGTGACTAGTGCATTCTAGGATTTGTACTTGGAGATCTTTTTGCTTCTTTTATAGTAAGAAGTTAATTTGCGCATTGTGAGCGTAAATATTTCTGTGAGAATTGACTTTGACCCATAACTAATATTATCACAGGCTGTGTGAGTGTAGCGGCAGTTGCTAATGAATATTTATATGGCTACACGTTCCACCTCTACAAGACCCAAGTGGACTAAGTAGGTGTAATAATAGGAAAATATCCTTCATTAATTGCATTTTGCATTGAAGCTGAAGACATCAACTTTTGTCGGAGACGTGCACTTCACTCGATGCAAAAGGGAATTATAAAAATAAAAAAGTGAAAATGTGCTTATGAAATTAATCCTTCTAATTTTCCCAGACTACTGTGCATTTACGATTGCTCAATGTGAAAAGCAGCCTCTCACTAACTCTCGACTACTTATGCATGATTTTAATAATACTTATTTATTTGCAAATCATATTTATTGTTCGGAAGGCTTATTATTTTCTTGAAGGGTTTAAAGTAACAACTTACTCGTACGTGTACAATCTAAAGCATACAATGCCGTATTGCTGCAGATGGAGAACCCGGTCAATGCTAGTCAAATGAAAATGCATCAATAAATGCTTTCTACATGCTTTCCTACTATTCTAACTATGGAAAATAGGAATGTTGGGATTTAAGAAATACGGTACGTCCCCAGATCAACACAATAGAGCCCGTTTAGCAACTTAAATTGCCACAATGCAGAAATGCACAGACAGACTGCATGTTCCCATTATCAAATATTATTTTAAGCATATTATTAGTGTCAATCACTTGATATCACGCGAAGTTGTATTATTATAGCTCCGCGAATCTCGTACGTATCTCACAAGATGCATAGGATACAAGACATTAATTCAACTTGTGTACATTGCATTGCATTTTGCATTCTAAATTATATAGAGAATGAAAAGAACCTTAACATACCTAGGTAACCTAGCTACCTACCTACCTAGCAGCCAACATGCCTTTATAATATCAATCTTAATACCCACACATGCATAATACACGATTCATTATTATGGCTTGTCAAAGTGGCTGGCCATTTGAATCTTATAAGGCGTATTAAATGTTTTTCGCAATGCAAACGAAAGAAAATTCGAAGCGTACAATGAGTTCAGTTGAGCTAAACTCTCAGCGATTTATAATTATAAGGTTGTAAAAGTTTTCATGATTCAACTTAAATTCACATCACACCTAGTTAAACAAAGCGACGAGAAATTTTCAATATCTCTTCTCTTGTTTCACTAACTATCAGAAACATGGTCTGCAACAACGCCTACTATTCCTTTGTTGTCATTTGCATAAACAACCGTATAGAAGAAACAGACAATTGCAGGAAAATAGAGAGAAACAAGTATTGTTTCCGGTTTCCATCTTATTTTCTGACATGCAAACGCAAATATACATCACAATGCACAAAGTGTTTGTCTTAGTAGCTCCTTTTTCAAAAAATATGAAAAATAAGAACTCGAAAACATAAATACTATGTACGCTCTACATTGACATGTAAACAACTTATCAAAAGGAGCACATCATCGCATTATAATTATTGCCTGTACCAAAGTTAAGCCTCTGCATAAAATACGCACACTGTCACAAAGTGCACTACTACTAGTAAGTCCGTAAGCTTCTTATAGCAATAATATTATTACTTGCCAGCACTACTGAAGCTACTGATATGTTCACCTATGGAGTTTCATTTGGAAAAATCTTGGTATCGGTTTCAGCCCTAAGCTCATCGCATCGTTTCAGTCTCCGCTATCTGAATAAAAATCTTGCAATCACTATGTAGCAGTTGTACTCACATAATAGCCAAAGATGTAATGTGTAACTATAAATCTTCGTCTACCTAAAGTGAAATAAAGCAAAGTAATAAGTGAAACTTTGTGAAAAATTGTGCTGAGCTTTATCCTACTTAATAATGGTAGGTGTAGAGACTGCAGACAATGCACGGGGTACTATATTGACGTTAAAAATCCTGATGATACGTCAGCCGATGCGATATATAACAATAGCATTATAGAATGACTACGTGTGTGAGTGAAAGGAAATGGAGCAGCTCGTTCGTACTGAGATGGAATTACTTTACATCAGCAATGTTTACTTTTATGAATTGTGTTGTACTTTCTGTTTGTAAACAGTGAATAGACAAAGCTGTACACATGTAACTAACTATATATTACGAGATCCAAAGTAAATGAATACCGACGAAATACAAAGGGACAGAGCATTCAGAGCATTCTACTCAAAGACTTGCATTTTATTAGCCACTATATTTACTATTATTATTACAAATTACAATCACACCCTCCTTTAACTAACTACATTGTTTACTAATAAAAATATCTTAATTCGAAAAGGAGATAATAATAATAATAATGTGCTCAACCATAGAAATGTGACATAGACTTGATATTTATGAACTATGGCTTTATAAAAAGATCATAATAGTAGATCATAATAATGTACGTTAATTCTATTGCATAGATACGTGGTCTGAATTCTAATCTACCTACAACAGGTATATATAATAATGGACCTAGTTTATACGAGTTTATACCTGTACACACACGAGATAACATAATACAAAACGAACTCAAAAAGTATGCAACTGAGGATAACATTACATATACATACCCTGCACTGCACTACGATGGCTATGGCTAGTGCAAAAGGAACCTATTAAATGTAAGCAAACTATTCATTTTGGAATTGCTTTTTTACTTTACAGGAACTTACATGCTATCTTATTAAACTGCAAATCATAAAATATTCGTTTTTTGGCAAATCAGCGCTGAGTTGCTACACGGAATATGTGATGATGGCGATAGAAAGTAAAGTATGTTATATATTGCCAAAATAATATATTATGTCCGCAGTTTGTGTACGATCGAACAGAGTGGCATGTACCTAAACATCCATCTATATACAGTTTCTCATCTCATCACAAACTCACAATGCACTTAGTGCAACGTACGGAAGATAAGTCTAGAAAAGAGATTTTTTAATCTGTAGCGATTCGACATTCAAAAGAGAGTCACGTTCAAAAGTGCTCTAAGCCCCTCTTCCTTTCCGATTCAGATGACGTATGAATTGCTCGCTCTGAGAAAACTAGAGAGAAGCTCAGAAAAAAACACTTTTCGTCCTCTTGTGCTGCTGGAGGGATTTGATTAAAGAATTTTTTCAGCAGATCCCACAAATAAGCTCTGATTGTGCTAGGATTTTGACCCATACAAACTATTGCCATTTAAGAGAAGATAGACAGACGCACACATACAGATAGTGCAGACAACTAACGATAAGAAGATTTTCTCTCCACATCCACAACTAAATTCTATTCACATTCTGGCCGGTAAAAAATTAAACAAGGAGTAAATATAACATTATTAGCACATCTCTATGATTTCACTATTAGCGTCTTGACTTGACTGCAACAATGATCATTAGTTTTTGATTAATATCATTAGTGAATGCATACAGGAAGTAACTATAATTATGTTATGTACAAAGGCGTTCTCTTCCTATCATTAAGGCAAAAAGCCTGACAATTGACGCACATACAAAGGTGTCAAGGAGGAGCTAGGAAAAAGCAACGTTTACTGCGTATGCAAACCCGGGCGGGTAAGTGAATAGCTATGCAATTTGATTTACTGTGATAGAAAATATTTTTAAAGTGACAAGGAATTCAGGGAACTGCTCTGTGTGTGAACAGACAATCGTCTCATTTGACAACGCCAAACTCTTGTTGAAGCATTCCTAAATTCTCCGTAACAACTAACAATGTTCATATAACTACATAATATAACTACATATATAAAGCTATTCATAATAATATAGCCATACATTACATACATACTAGAAGTAACCCATAGCTTACCAGAATATGGATTTTATGACAGGGGTTGTAAAATCGATAAAATTTCAATGCATAATATCTGCTAAGGACTGAGAACCATAAAGTACTGACGTAATCGGCTAGTAGTAGTGGTGGACATAGCCTTAAAAAAATAATACACACCTGTGCACAATAACAAGACACACAGACAGAAATTGAAAATGTGTAGCTGCAGATGCAGACTCGTTGACTTGTCAATCCACACAATTACAATGGTGTAACAAGTAGAATAAAATCTTAATAGAATTCATTGGATGTATTTACTGGTAGAGGGACAGGGAGTAGTGAGGTACCTATCGGAGAGTTGACACTTCCCTAAAGCAGAGTTGTGTGTGCGTGTATGCACCTGTTATACTGCCATTTTCTGATTAGGTACTCATAGCTAATGTATAATATTATTGTTCAGGTGGGTTTGTATGGCAGGCGCTGTGGCATGCAACTTTATGTCTTACTTTTTGTGATTTTTAGTATTACTTATGGTAGCAGAAAGAGTGAGTGGAGTGTAGATATTTAGCTAGTAAGCGTAAGTACCTAGCTGAAAAGTTCAATTGCATGGAAACAATTTAAGAGACGCATGATGCAGAGCGTACCGCCTAAAGAACTACAAGCCAGCCAGAGAGGAAAATGATGTACCGAAACGAAACGTAACTAAGGAAGTAACGAAGGAAGGGAAGACTGGTACATTTAGACGGGTAAATAAAGTCTTTCCTTTCCTCAGCTGCCAACAAACGTTGGAAGGAACCCATGCAAGATACAAGATACAACATCCTTCTACATCTAATACTCGCTACTCACTCACTACACACAATTTCAGGTGTAGAGCATCATTTTTTACGCTTTTCTTGCAATGGAGATGTACTCTGAAGGACTAGACTCTCCTTCTACATGATATGGCTAAAGGAAAGTTGAAAGTAATGTAATACGTATTATAATAATACGTAGCCATCTATTTACTACTACGTCGTCCCATAACGAACCTTCATCTTCTCATAGAAAATGTGGAGGAAGAGTAGCTCGCTATAATAATGAGCTAAGAAGAGTTATACGTACATTACTCGAGAATGTTACAAGAGAGCTAGATTATTATTTACACACGAGTGCAGTGCATTGGTATGGCACTGTTAACTATAATAATAATAATATTATTAGGATGTCTATGTGATAGGATTTAGGAAGGAGCGCCAGTTAAGTAAGTAGGAGCCTAATCTCCTTGTAGTACTACCTAACCTGGCTATAGGCTACAGCTTGAATGATGTTACATTATAGAAATGGAAGGGAGATGATGATGAGATGTGTTTATGTATTAGAAAAAGGAGAGGGACGGCACAGAGAGATGTAAACTATGTAACAGGCACAGATAAGCTACTAGAGCTAGGAAATGATGAGAAGAGATGCTTCTGTTGACTGACTGAGTTGCACGTTGGAGGAACTCTATTAACTTCCAAGCAAAATAGCCAGTCATCCGTGCTATAGCAGAATTTCATCTTCTCCGACAAAGATCCTTGCTCTGTTCTCTCGAGCACTTCGGAGAAAGATACGATTATGCCAGACTAGGAAATCCTGAACTCACCAACCATCTCTCTCTCTCTCCCTACATCTCCAACATTTCTTTGCATTCACCTCCTAATAATGTGCACTTCTTTCTGTATGCCTGTAACACCACATCCTACCTACATACACATAGACAGGTAAGTAATCAGCATGTAGATATACATAGTGGCTATGTACTACACTGGCACACAGACAGGCACAAGTAGTTAGTAACCATGCAGTACTACATATTATAACTGCACAGACGACTCTAGAAATATCTGGCTGTGTGCATTGTTGTGTGGTGTTGTTATGTGAGGCGATCCTATTATTCTAGCAAGAAAGGAAGAAGAGGACGACGCAACCGAAGAAGAAGACGCTCTTTGCTCATTAGTGCAGGAGAAGAGGAACTTATCTGGGGATGCGATATCAACAAGAACTCTTTCTCTCTCTCTCTCTCTCGCACACACATAGACAGAGAGTGAGTGAGTGGATTATTATACCTAGGTGCATGCTTTGTAGTAGGTAAGTGTCCACGAGGAGGAGAGGATCCGATGTTTCATTGACCTTCCTCAGTTACTTACTTACTACGGACGGACATTAAATAAGGAACTGACTTGACTCAGCTAACTGTCTTCGAGCAATGGGCTATTTCGTAAAAACTTGCACTAAAACTAAATTCACACCGGTTACAATTATCTTTATTTTCCTGATATTACACTATACCGTATACTTATCTTCTATCTCTCCTGCTATATACACAACAGATTACATGGCCGAACAAAAATATTATTTCGAATCCTCAGCCTCCTCTCACTACTCAACTGTACATATGATATCCCTCTTTAATAGCTACCTAAATACTTTTACTAACTTCCATTTATACCATTTCGGAACTTGAAAACTTGAATAACCAGATCCCAGGGATTTCCGATACCTCTTCTTCCCCTAGACATGCTAATGTAATTAAGGGATTTTTAAGTGCTTACCGATTTTATTCCGTCGTACATTTAGGTACCGTATCTACTCTTCCTCTCAGACTTCTTTTCTTTAGATAAATAAATACATAGGAGCTACTACACATATTATTTCTTTATCTTTAACTGAATATTTACATTAGGTAAGCAATATGGTCACATTGACATTGCTTTCCTCAGCACCATCTCATACTTCCACCTTTACCTCACAAAACAACGAAAACTTTGTTAAGTACTACTATTATGGATGCCATTATGCAAAATTACACTTAAACATGAGTTTGTAAATGTAATATGGAAAGCGTGACATTAACTATTCTGTTTTTCTTTGGCTATAATGCCCATGGAAATGAGTCTTACACATATTCTAACATTCATTTACTTCCAACGAAAGTAAAGATGCGCTTTAATAGCCTATTTGTGACAGACATTAACTACTTACTCATCACGATGTCGACAATTAACGTAGTGCTGGTGCACATGACATTCTAATTACAGAATCAATGGTCATTTTAGGAATATATAGCTCTTACTGAGAACTGAGTATCTCTGGAGAGTCAACCAACAACTGCTCACTTCTAACACAGTATATCTAAAAAAAATTGACATTGCACTCAAATCATGACATAAATCGAAAATAAACAGATTCTCTCTTGCGAAATCTGCATCAGTATCAATAGATGCCTCTGAATTTTAAAATTGCCCATAGATAATAACTCCAGAGCATTAAATTAGGTAGCTAAAAATCTGAATGATATCATCGGGTAATGGACTTTAAATGGGCGTCACTTGGAATGGGCTACATCAGAAGACCTGATCTGCACGTCTCAACAAGATTGGTAGAGACATAAATTGGAAAAATTGCTTTGTAATGTTTGAAAAATTGGGGATTATGTTTGTAGGCAGGTCGGTTAGAGTGGACTCTTATGCACAGACACACAAAGTGGAGTAGAACATTACATGCATTAGCAGAGATATCTGTAATGGGGGGTTAAAAATGCAAAGTGCATGTAGACGGAATATCTCTCGTATGTGTACCTCGTGTAGCTGCAGTATAAGTAGTTAGCATTAGTAGTAACTAGTAAGTGCATTAAGTAGTGTAATCTTAGTTGTAATATTGTAGCGTGGAAATGTAGAAACGATGCGATAGCTTGGCAGACAAGTGTACCGTACTGTTTGTGCGAGTAGCCCCACCCGAGAGGTAGTGTGAGAAAATTAGTCTGATTGTGATTCCAATAGATTTTTATCTGCGACCTCACCTCTTCCGTTTTCACAAAAAATGCAAGGAACTCGTACGGTACTGTGTAAGTACTTTCTTTTATCGTAAGGACACTGGCAGTTACTTACGGTTCATTATTTATTTATTGTTAGCTGTTTAACACTCAATCAGACGTGAGTTAAACAGATTTTTAAAGCTGAGGGAATCAAATAGGAATTCGGTCATTCATGCTAGTCACTTTAATTGCAAATGACATTTTCCTGTCCTTCCTTTTCCTCATTATGAAGGTAGAACAGAGCGACATGGTGATATCCTATAGATTTACATAGAAGTGAGTATGTGAGGGAGAAGAGTAGCCAGGCAGACAGAAATCTAACCTTTCATCTCATTAATCACTGCTGAGTGAGAAGCTTTGTCGTTTAACTCAGGAAAATATTAAATATAAAAGTCTGCAGATATCTCGTGTTGTAATCGTTATTCCGTTCCTAGCTTTAATATTCATTCTATAATAATGTTTTACTGACTGAGAGTAGGTTACATTCTTACAGCAACTGCATACTACGACGCAGAAGAATTTATAAAGACTCTAGCTGACTATTTTTTATGTTTTTTTATTCCACAGTCGTTCGTAAGGTAGAAATCAAATCGAATACATTGTAATATATTCAGTTTGAGGATGAACGCAACAACGCGCAACGGTCCGACAAATATGTCAAAGCTTTGATTACATTTTAAATGTACACAATTGTATTGTATACATTTAAATTGCATTGTTGTCTTGTCTTAATGCTGGCAAAGTGTGGGAGGACATTCAACATTCAGGTGACTACACTTTATCTGCAATTTCTGCCTATAGCATGGGAAATTAAATAGAGATAGCTGAAAAACGTAGTTTCAGGGCTGCACGTTCTCTGCATCTCATGTATTTTGTGATATGCACCGTGTCATGTCATTTCATGGGCCAGAGGGTTTCATCATGCAATAAACAACACTACGACTATAAGTCACTCCTAGACTCCTAGATAAATATTATGCGTAGAATTTATATTAATTCTGATCTGCCCTACAACTCCATGTCTGTCTATGTAGTTCTCTTTATGAAGAAGATATTAAGAGATGGTATTTTTATTACTAGTTACATAAATAAAATCCCATTCTCAACAATAAAGCTACATAATAGTATACATTACTAATTGTAAATTGTCTATTCGTGTAGCTAGTAAGTGGGAAAGATGTAAAGAAGCAATCTTAGAGCGTCTGAATGGACGCTGCTGGTAAGTGTTACATATTATTGTATTAGGAATTGGCACGACGTGTTCAATTATTTTCTACTAAAAACAAAAAATTATTTAATATGATGTTGTAATTTTGTTCTCTACTTATTGTAACAGAGGTTAACACTTAAAGATAATCTTTACGAGCAAATAAATTAGCAAATAAGTGATTCATTTCTTTCTGCCGCTACAATTACATGAATGCAAAACAAATATTAATACGATTCATGAAAAAATGATGTACCGTAACATTAAGATTTACATTGGATTGGACACTATGTGTCTATATGTATATGATGTATTCTTGCTGGCTTCCTTCACGCTTCTACCTATCTTCACCACAACAACATCAATCCCATCAGAATCTTAATGCTTTTAAGATTAACAGTTGTTTTCCTTCGTGATACTTAAAATCGGCAAGTGGAAAGCAAAGAAACAGAGTAACATACTTTAGTGGTAGACAAAAATTAAAATTCTGCAAAAATTCTGCAGAAACATATAGTTATGCAGTTCTAGTAACATTGAATTGAAAAAGAAAAATTCGATAGATATGAGCACTAGTAAGTAAGTATATACACTATAAATGCAGATAGCTTGCCTATTTATTTAGTCTAGAATTTATTTCTTGCTCGTTATGCTTGTCTTGTATGGAGTTTCTAAGTGGAATACGAAAGCAACTGCCTTTAAAGGCAATGAAATTGACTCTTCTCATAGGGTAATTAATACATCTCGAATGTGGTCAACAAATCATGATGCAAAGGATTTATACGTATAGAGTCTAATTTTTGGGCAGATGACAGGTGGTCTTTATCTGACATGCTTTAATAAATAGCAGTCAACACGGTCCGCGCATATTTCAAAGGATCTATGTGCCAAATGTATGTGTGGATCCCTTTGATAATGGTTGTTATGTTTATGTGGGGACACAAGTTCTCCGATAAACACTACATCATGTCAATTAAATCAGTCATGTTAGGAGATAGATATCACGGTATGTCAACCCACTGACAATAAAATCAGAAAATGATTACTGTAAGCTTTCCTGTAGTCTTGCACGCGCGCCTAGAGCATGAAATGAACAGTTCATATATAATCATATAATCTTTTTGATTCCACAACTGTTTCACAAACAATCAGGTAGTTCCTTACGTCCCTTGTTTTACATTATGAACTGACTATTGAATGAAAAGAATAAAGCTGGTGAATTAGATTCAGTTGATATAATATTAGCGTATACATATGTAGTCAGCGTTTGTTAGATTCGAGATGCTATGTGCTCTTTGTACGCTATGCTATGATGGTGCGTTCTCCACCGTATAAAACTAAAATCATGTAACTAATAAATGTGTCTCAGATTTAGTATGTGATTAAAACGCTTTGTGAATAACTACATCCTTATTTATTTCCTATTTATACGTCGAAGACTGAGTCAGCCTTTTATTAAGATTTTTGTTGTCTTATATTTATATGCGTCATTATGTGCCATTATAATACTTGCCATTCTATTATAGCTAAGTGTATAATATGTACACAGTTTTAGAGAACAGCCTTTAGCTAAATTATTGCATAGCTACCTACCTACCTATGCTACAACAGGTAGGTAGGTAGGTAGTAGGTAGCTTTTCATTTCCCAGCAAATAAATTCATATACTTGCATTCTGAAAGTACATAACATAGCGAAACGCTAACAATAAGAACGGCAATTTATAAGTTGAACATGTACAGTAAGGCAATTACTAATATTATTAAAACTAATAATAATAACTGCATATCTACAATAAGTCAAAAAAATAACTTTTGTGACTTATTTATCAGTAAAGTAGTAGCTATAGTAGTGTATGGTTATGAATTCTTGCATTGGGTACTAGTGTAAGGGTATTTGTAGTTAATCACCTGACCACTTATCTTTATAGCTAACAGTCATGTCTCTAGCATTTTAATAATATGATTATATATTTGCACTAGATGCACAAATGTAAATAGATATGCATAAATAATATTTTTGATGAACTGATTGCGAGTAAAAATTATTTTGCAAAGGTATGTGACTACCGGTTACATATGTATGAGCATAATTCATATTCATTATAGTCACAGAATGTTGAATCATTATTGGACTTGTGTCATTTACTATTTATTTCCACATGGCTAAAGAACTCTTTCGACGCAAATACACATTTAGATCAAGAGAGATATTGTGAGTAGTCAGGTCCTGAAGATAGTGAGGAACCTTCTCAGGGAATACAATGCTCTAACAATGCATAAGTGTTTAGAGGCTTGTCAGTAGAATCTAGTCAATCAGTATTATAATATACGAGTACAAGTGCAAATACTGCAGAGATTTGCATATCTCCATTATATGATGTAAATACATAATCAAATAGCTATTCATCAAGTTGCACTGCATTTATGAATGATCCACCTACGAGCAGTAGTTTTATCGTCCAAGTTTCTCGTTCCCAACAACATAGTCAACCTACACAGCAATTATGTACATAGTTAAATCACACTAAGAGCAATGCATCTATCACAATGCATAAATGTAATGACACTAAAAACTATTTATCACAAACAGCTCACAGCTATAATATGAGCAACTATGTGCAATCAGTTAAATTAAAGGTAAAGAGAAGCTAATGGCTTCTGATTGTCTGTGCAAGTTTTTATCAGAGGCAAGAAATGCATTCACTTACAGAAATAAATAACGCAGTAAGGATCTAATAATATAATTCACACCAGCATCAATTAAAGGAACAGTAGAGTGAGAGGCAGGACAGCAATGCAGATGCTCAACAGGCACTTTGCAAATGCTGCAATAAATGTAACAAGGCACATAGTAGTGAAATAGTATCTAGAGCTCTTTCAGACACATAAAATTGTGCACTTGACGTGAGTTTTCTGACAATGGATAGTACAGTGGTGTACTATTAGCTTGTGAGACTTGTGACACAGTATCTATACGAAGGGATGTTCTCAAGATTTGAGCTCTCCCGAGAAATTTACCAACAATTCATAACTTTTAATTGCCGACTGTGAGAAAATGAAGTAAGGGAGCATTATTATTGGAGTGGAAATAAATATAAATAAATGTATGACATCTGATTTAAAGGAATCGGAATGTGGGAAGATTTCTGCAGCTATAGATTTCATCTTATCTCCTTTTGTCATGTTCTCATTAAAGAGAGAGGATAGCGATAGCAGCGGTGAGTTAGAGAAGACTGCTCGATGATTTACATTTGAGAAGTTAGGAGAAGAAGAAGAAGTACCTAGTCAGTGAGTGCATGTAAGTTGAGCGGAGTTTTACAAAGTAGGAGACCGCACCTGTCTGACAGACAAATCGACAGTACATAGACAACAGAGAAGATGCATGGCCAGATACCTGTGCAAAGTTGTGAGATGCACGAGCACACGCAAGACGCAACTGAATGAAATGGGCCTAGCCAAGCGACTGACTAAACTGAGATCTACCTAAAACAATAACATTGTGTCTGTCTGTAGCGCAATATCAGCAAATGTTTTTCTTCTCTGGCTCGCATCGTTACGAATTCGTAATTCAGCACGAAAGCTCTTTAGGCCACCAAATAACAGTGCAGTGCATTGTTGATATGTCAAAAATATTCTCACTAAACTTAACAATCAACTCTCAGTGGGTAACCAGAGCCAGAGCGAATGAAATCTTCTGTCAATGAGTTTCCAAACGCTCCATGCCAACTCTCCTACTTATTATGGTAGCGAAAAATCCATTTAACTAGATAAAATATGTGATCTTTTCTGTGTGTGTAAGTTGAGACGCCTCGTTTCACCTCCATTACTCTCCTATTTATTTATCTTCACTCCATTCTACTCTGCTCTGCCTTGCTTCTTGCCACAACCACAAACACTAAATATTTATATCATTCTCTATAGCTTAACACTCTTCGCAAATAAATAGCCATATCTTTTAATTACACACGTTTTCTAATTTATCTATCTTCTACGGTATGTTCTAATAACTTTGTATGTAATAGCAATAAGGACTTTTATGGTTCTGACGGAATAAAATTATCAAGATCCCTAGTGACTAGATAGACATTATTGTCTGTTACGGTTACGTTCACGTTTCTCCACATCTCTATACTACTACGGACTCATTGAGCAACATGCCAATGCAAATAGCAATAATAATATACATACTTACTACACTATTACTAAATTAGTCGGCATTTATCTACCCCTACACTCTAAAATATAAAATAATCTTAACAAACAGATAGAAATGATAAGATAATAACCTTTTCATATATTCAGCTAGTCCATCAGAAGAGTACACAAAAGAGAAACACTCATCATGTACTACACACGTTCTCTTCTCCTCCTCTATGTCCTAGGATTGACTTAGGGGCAGGACTTTGAAAACATTGACATAGCAATCTTCTGTTTTATTTTCTTGATCCGCTAAAACTAGACACTGCTTGTTCTCAAGCCCACAAAATATTTAATACTGCACAGGTGATTATAGTCCACGAAAAAGTCTCAACGTTCCTTACTCTTAACAAATAATATAAAAATCACAAATAAAATCTAATCAGCACCAAAATGATTTATACAATGGAAAAATTTGTCAAGTAGTAGCCAGGGAAGAGTTTGTCATCACACGAAGAAGAATCAATTCTTGAGATTCTAAAAATGATACTACGGAGATTAGAGATAAACTGGGAAACTGGACGCGTTAGTTAGAGTGAGCCAAGTATTTAATTATGTACAGGCGAGGCAAATCGAAACTTGGTGTATGCAAATGCCAAATTGTATAATAATGGGATGAAGAGCCGTTGTTGAGAGTTGAAACAGAGTTAAGAAAATTAGTTCAGTTCACTCAGTGAGTCAATGGAGTTGAGTTGAGTTCAGCGAGAGCACGACGTGTGTGAGGTGTTACGTTAAGATATTCAGGTTAATATCAATGAGTAGTTAGGTGGTTCTGATGGCTATACTTATTAATCTTAATGCCTACCTTAGAGAGTGCCTACTAAACGTTTACCTGTGGATCTACTTATTCCGCGATTCCTGCATGCGTCCAATAGTCAACTTGTCTGTTTTGTTTTCTTGCTCGCTCTGTTCTCGTGTAGTGGAGCTAGGAGCTCTAAGCTAGCTGAGTTAACTCCCTAGTTAGCTAACTACTCACTTAGTTGGTTGTTGCGTTCTTGTAGTATTTAGCAGGACTGATTGCGTTCGCTGAGAATGAGAGAGCCTCTTCTCCTCTCCCACAATCTCGCCCAGTGAAAAAGATCTGATGTGGTCGATACCGTGAGGCTGACAATGAGTGAGCTAACGTAGCCAAACGTAACATACCCAACACTAACACAACTAACAAAGTAAAGTAACTAACTCTTCTAACTCCCTGCACTAACTAAACTCAACAATGTGTACAGTCAAATGTAAGCAAAGGAAAACTTAAGAATCCAGTTCTGCTGACCTACTGTCGACTCTTGCTCCAATCAAACTCCAACAACTCTTTAGGTAGATGCTCAACTCCTTGCTACGTTGATTTAGTTTTATTAATCTCTGTCCGTCTGCATCTGTGGCCTGCCTGCCTGGCTTATTCTCTTTCTTTGCCTCTCTGCCGTGGTCAGCTACCATCCATCCATTCAACTATACTCAGCTATTTATTACTAAACTCCTTCACGTTTTATTAGCTCAAAGAACTGCACACCAAACACCACTAACCATGGACTACCATGATGAACCAAGTATTTACTTGGATTATTATAGGGCTATAAAACTAAATAACTCCTGCTATAGTCCCTGCCTTCTTATGAGACAGACAGACAGGGAACTACGACTACGACTCAAGTCCAGTCAGCACTCTTCAAATATTTTGCATTTGACTTTATCTTGCTTTACTTTTAAGGTGGCTGCCGGTCCTATGAATTTACATGCACGTAAATCTACATCCTTGTAAATATATCGTATTTTTATCTGGAAATAAAGGCACGAATTTACTATATATGGATCTCTTTAACTCAATTGTGCTTGCCACAAAGCAACGCAGCCAACAATCGAAACGTTACTGAATTATAACAAGATATACAATCCCGAATCTATCCTCCTCAAATGCAATTCAGCGACTTCACTGTTGGCTTCAATGCTCCAAGCAACATAATCTATTCAACAATTCTTCACCAACAGCAAGTACAGTACCTTCCTCGGAGTAAGTGAGACAAATTCACGATGCTAAGCTAACTCGAGCTAAGTCACACACAACACATTTTCTATCCTAGTAGTAACAAACTATAAGCCCTGACTTATACTCAGGTGGACAACAGGTGCATTTTAGAGATGGGACTCTCCTCCAGAATATACAAATCTCTCCCTAACCATCAATGAATAACACAAATACACGTAGACACCTAC
>JABASI010003732.1:0-15680 GCA_019776505.1 Tomocerus nigrus
GTAGGAGTAACATTATACAGACTACGACTCCTGAAACAATATACAAATAGTTATCTGACCCACTTCATAAGATAACTTTGTCCTGTTCTGCAGAGACTTGATTTTTATCGCAAATCCTATCTGTGAGAGCCGAACTTGGGCAAAGTTAACAAACGAGTGGAAAGAGAGAAGACTTTCTCTTAGCTCTCAGCTCTACCTCAGTAGTATCTTTCAGGAGAAAAGGTATTTCTCATTTGAAACGCATCGGATTTAGCTCTCATATCGGTTCAGCTTCAAGTACAACTTCACATTTCCTCATAAGTCCCTCTTAACTGTCTCAACTTTTGTACTTTGTAATGATTTCTGACTTTCTTCTTTTTCTATTCCTTTCTCTGATTTTCTTTAGTTTTTTTTTTCTCTTTTATTATTATCTGTTGTGTTTTCCTTTCTTCGATCTTCCTTTTATTTCACTACCCACTCTCAGATACACTAACTATTTTCGCCATTATAACTTTTGGTATTAGGTTTCGACCATTAGAGAGTTCATGCAGGAAAAATCATAATGAGATTACCGAGCAGTATGTAACAATAGAATGTCCATCCCTTGTGAGAACTATGTGCTATAATTTTTTATGCCAACTACTCATTGTTACACGTTAACTCACAGCATTTTCTTTGATTTTTTTTGTAGCAGTTGGAGATTGGAAAACTAGAGCATTATTATTAAACCGGCGTGAGTTCAAAGTTCAAGAACCTACTTGTAGACACAATGATTTTTGTAATTTTTTTGTGATGTATTAAATCAGCAGCAGTTGAATACAGTTTGGTAATGACGACGTGGTGAGGGAATAGCAACATGAAGACCATCATCGATCATTAGAATTATACGGACTTTTAAAGCTCACTGCATCTTTGCTATATACTGGCCCACTGGCCGTAGGAAATTGATTTCAGGATGTTCACCCCTCTACACACAAATATCTATTCTTTAATATTCGCAGGTCCAGGCCCATGGCTAAAAGGATTTCCTCCGCTCCTTTCCACTAACAATAAGGGAAGTCGGCTGCACCTTATGCCATTATTATACGACATGCTGCGCAATACCAGTGATTATTAGAGCAAACTCCGTGCACTAGAATAAACTCACCTCTCTCTTCTTCATCTCATCCAGTCATAGCAATATGTTCTCCACATTTTTTTTCCTTCTCGCAAAGTGTATGACCAGACAAAACAGCAAAAGCAATATCACTTAAGGTTATGGTAAAAGTTGTACTTTTACATCGTTATGAGAAGTCGAGAGCTGACGCAAGACAGGACACAAGAGTACTGCATATCAAAAGTAAAAATGACAGAAAGAACTCGGGCAGAACTCAAAGCAACTTTAATCATTAACGGCTTGTCAAATTGTCTCTGAACCATTTGTTATCTACTTTCCAATAATCCTCCCACTTTTCTGCGGACAGGGAATAATCTAAAACCATGCTATAGTGCACAGATTAACTTAGTCCACTAACCACTATACTTAACCTACCATGAGGAGAGTTATTATATTGCATTAGTCATCTACATTTCCAATTCATGCGCTAATATTATTAGCACAGGCCACAGGTTACAGTAGCTACACATTTATACAATCACCAGTGAGACTAAAGCCATCCTTTTTCCAAAATCAATGAATTCCTTACAGCCCAAGAATTTTACCTATGTATGTAGTAGCAATAACTCTTCTATGTAATGTAGTAATTTCCCATTTCCACTACCAATATTACTTTTCCATCCGGTACCTACAGTTACACATTATTATATCTTTTCTTTGTAATAAAATATAAAATACTGCAATATGACCTTGTGTCTTAAAGTTTCTATTACCCTTTATGCACAATACTGAAATATTGTATTTAGTATGCAAAATATGCTCTACCCGTTTACGGTATTCTTTTCAGTAGAAATGGGAAATATTTTAACAAATTGTCTTTTGAGTTTCTAAATCAGTTTGATGCACATCATACCTACTACATAATTGTATTTATACAGATTCGTAACAATAATAAACACAATAAACAGGTAATATATAAAATAGGTTGATAAGAACTGTCATAATAACTTCTTCATCTATAGAAAATAAAATACTTTTATAGAATAAGTAGACTGCAAAACGGAAACTGCGGATAAAGTGCGTATAAAGATTAGGTTGGGTGGCTCGCAGTTCATTGGTCGCTTTCCGAGATAGAATTGGGGAAAGGACTGCATGGCATGACACGGTATATTACATACAATGCGGATAGATAGAGGAGTCATCCAACAAAGTAAAGTTAGCATGTGGATTGTGGATAGACATAGAGGAGACGAGAGAGAGAGGGAGAGTATTAGTTGTGTGATGCCATTGTGATCACATTGCATATTGTAGGGAATGTAAGAGAAAGTTTTGGTGAAATTTCTGCAATGAACTTTCTGTAGCTCACAGATCCGCATCCACGTCTGCTGCTCGGAGAAAAAAGCTTATCTCTCTTCACTACGATTACTATTCTCAATATGTAGGCTATAATGTAACATATATAACTTTAGTACAATCATTTCTAATCGTAAGTATCACAGCAGTAGTATCAGTGTCCTACTATTTTTATATATCTGTAGCAAAATAGTAATAGTTGAGTGTGTATGTCAGTTTACGTGTAGAAAGGAAGGAAAAGAAAGTTAGCACATAAGTAGATACTTTCCTAGTAGATGTCTAGAGAGAGAGGGAGAGAAAGAGTTGAAGGAATTTGTTGGCAGAAGAGCAGAGAGCACGCTAGTATAATGTAGACACAGACAGATAGAGTGAAACAGCTCATAGAAAGCAGAGTGCACACAAACAAACTATAGAAGAGCCAACATGCATGTACACAAGGACGGGAGGAGAAAGTGAGCGAGAGAAAAGAGAATGAGAAAGGAAAATAAATGATCATCTTTCTACTATCTTCCTCAGCCTTACATGCTCTAATATTATAAGTAGAAAGTTGACTCTTGGTTTCATACAAGATTTTCTATCCTCTCATCCACAACACATAGTACACTTCTTGGCATCACATTAGTATCGGTTTAACTTTACTTTCACTTATAATGCTTCAAAACACATACAAAAGTGTTACATTCAAATACAGAGCTTAAATAGCATTCCCTCAAAGAAATCTTTTCTCCTTCTGCATCTATGTACTCTATGTATGTACTTCCAGACAAATACACACCCTTTATGTTCTGTATTATCGCTAGCTAAAGATATATAGTGAAATGGAGAACACGAGAATGGCTTGCATTGCATAGCATCCTCTGATCAAATAAAGAAAGCAAGAGAAGCTTAGCATCTGTGTATACTTACCTTCCTACTTACATTACATTAGCCTTATTATGTACTTTCACTCACTAGAATAGTTACACTCTAAACGAACACAAAAACGCAATATAGCTTAAGAGTTCATCATTACAGTATTACTGAAAGGACTCCTTTCAAGAAAATCTCAAGCCTACATGAAAAGAAAGTACCTAGCTACTCTAAAACGAACTATACGTTTAATAAATTAACTGACAAATAATTCAACTACGTCCTGGCATACATCCGTTTACTTAATTATCAATGGTGAATAAAAGTATTAATTAGGCGTTAATCTAAAATAAAATATTTAATCACAAACTATATACTCTTGCATTAATCCGTTGCATAGATGTAATAATGTCGATAATAATTGTTTACCTTTGTCAAAATAGCAAAATAAACTAAATTTTACATTACCTACTGACAGTAGGGAGTAGGGAGGCTATTTATAAACGAATCCACTCAATAACAATTTTGGTATATAAGAGGGACGAAGAGTATGGAGATAGGTGCTTGAGTTTACACTATCTTGACTCTATAGATTACTTTCCAACACATCATTTCACATCAGAGCATGTTTAAAATGGAACATAGAAAGTGTAGGATAAAGTTAGGAGCTTGGTGTTGAGGCTACTAAAGAGGCAAACTATTTCCCTCCTCCTTAACTCTGTAGAATGTGAAGGAAGAAAAGAAGTTCAAAGAAGTTCTTCAAAGGCTACTTAGAAAATAAAGAAGGAACTAGAGTACACCACGTACTACGTACAGAGTAAAACCAAGTAAACACCCTGGTGAAAAAGGGCAACGCATCCAACGGCTGGCCCTAGCTTCTTCCTTTTGCCTCTATGCTATTGATTAAGCTACAAACACATGCTTAGTCTACACCACTGGCACTAGCCACCCGTGAATCTGTATAAAAACATGTATAACATTGAATATAATACAGATACATGCAGACACAGCACATGCAGCCTCTTCGCTTTTAACAAGAAAATGTCAGCTTCCTTTTCCGTCTTCCGAGAGAGGATGAAAGGGAGATAATGTTTAATTAAGGACTTACGTCATTATCCATTAATGTATTTACTGTTTAGACAAGAACCGAGGACTTATTACAGACATTTCGGGGGATTCCGACTTTAGTTGGATTTGGTAGGCAGGGGCACCGGGAAAATTACTTACCAGGTGACTTCCTTATTTTCTGCACATCTAGCAATATTTACCATCCAACTGCTAACCTAACTACGGTGTCTGTCTAATTGCTCAGAGACACAAGCCCCCAATTTGTTTATACTTTAAAGTGCCCTAATTTCATGATTCTACACTCTTGGGATTCAGTCGAGTGCTTTCGAAATTCCAATCTGCTACAGCACGATTACTCTACTCCTGTGTAATCACATTTAGTCATTCCTTAATGGATTCATATGACATGATGAAAAATAGTGTCGACAGTCAAGTTGAAAAGTGAAAGCGCAAACCAGAGCGGCCCCAATGAAATTACTCAAAATCACCTAATTTCTACGGGAATATTATTTCCCATCAAATTCTCCCACACGCTTTATATCGTCATTAATTGTTTAAAACACAAATTGTTATCCATTAGCCCGCACACCTACCTATGTCAACCAATTTACATGTTGTAAGAAGTAAAAAATGTTTATGCAATTACTTCATTCTCTGTAGACATGCGAGCTGTTCTCATGAGCTTATAGTACAATTCTTTCCTTTGGGATTTGCTGATCACACAAAGAAATAATTCCAGTTTTCAATGCAGAAGAAAATTGAAAAGAAGGAAACTAAATATATTTTGTAGTTTGTGTTGTGTGTAATGCAAGAAAGAGGTTATAACGATATATATCGTTATATAGGTAAGAGCATTATCTGCGATAGTAGCCGTGAATGAGAACTCTAGGATTCAAGAATTCTATTCTGTAGCAAAAGAAAACTGTTACTGGACTGGTTTAAATAGTTTCCTCCTTTGGTATTCTTAGAATCCCTGTAGAATTCCGTTGCGTATTTCTGCTTGTTTATGAATAGATGTTGTGAAAGGAGAATAAGAAATTCGCCATTTGTCTATGTTTATAAGTGTGAGGAAGAATGAGGTATATTTAGGGACAGCGTAAACTGATAGTGAATGTAAACTTGTAAAGATAGACAGATAGTGAGAGGTTGTCATGAATGTCTTCTAAAAATACATTATATGGCTTAAACGATGTTTAGCGATAAATTTGACGAGGAGAAAAGCAAATAAATGGAGATAGTTCTGACAAGCACAAAAGGCAAGAAAGGAATAAACAATTCCTCAGACAATGGAGAACAGAGGCCTCGCAGTGAAAGAGATACGAGTCAGCTTATCAGTCTGCTCGTAGTTGCAAAGTATGTTTACTTTCGACAGTTCATTCACTAGGAAATGGAACTTATGGGCGGTAATGTAATATTTAAGTCTGAAGGTGAAAAATGAACCATTTTCCACATTTCCAAGTAATTCTTCCTTAATACACCTCACCTACCTACGAGCATCCTGCCAAGAAAAGATAGAATACATATTTTAGACATAAGAAAAATGGAAAAGTGTCTACTGTACAGACATTATATAAAGGTAGTAGGTAGAGGAAGAAAAAAAATTATAGGATGAAAACTCAGCAGGTCCGTCTACTTATTGACCAGTGGGAATTGAAGAAAGTGGAGAAAGTCGACGAAAGAAAGTCGTGCCGGCAGCCAACGAAGTCAGCTTCGGTTTTCCTCTCACTTCCTCTCCCTAAATACATGTAGATACACACACACACATGTATGTGAGGAGCATGTGCCTAAACCATATGAATTACACTTCGCAAGGAAGATAAGGGAAAATGTAAGAACTTAAAAGTAAAAAAAATCTTTGCAATTTGCTATGCAGCTCTACTTGTACTAAATGTGCAATGCGGAGAAAGTGTTTCCGTCCGTCTACATACAAAGGTTCTATAATACTTGACTTCGTGGCATGGCAGGTACAATGATCATCAATCCATACAAGAAAAGGGGAAAACTCAGCTTAGTTACGACTGTACTATTTTAAGTACTTGGCGGAACTTTCTCGATTCCTGCACCACTATATACCTACAAACAATGATCTACTTCAGTTATACTATAAAATACTATGTACTAATATAGATTTTACACTTTTTAACGCATTTCAACAGCAAAATATGCGACAGCCCTTCTCCATCTCTAATCTATAGCTTCCTATGCGCATTTTTTCCTTAGTTAACTCAGCAGAATATATTACACCGCATTGAAGAAAATAAATTCATCTTGCAATTTTAGAGCACACGGTCTACACTTCTACTACAAGAGAATAGTCGGGAAATCTTCCTAGCTTTCTCTGCTTAGTGACAGAATCCATTAACATTAAGTTTTCTACTTCTTGAGGTTTACTTTCTGCTCATTGTTTACCAAGTATCGTGAAGAATCTGAAACCGGATAGTGGTTCGTGTGCTCTTATGCAATTCTGAATTTTCACTGAGGATGTTCCTAACGTTAAGATATGGGCACGGTCGTTAATTTCACAAACGTTTTATCTCCTTCTAGCTATATCTTTATAAATAGGATTTCTGTAATGCATAAAGGAAAAAATTGTTATACACGTACTACTGCTTTATAGGGTAAGACAGAGAATGTTTAAGTAGCTACCTAAATATGTACTCAGAGAAAATAATATTTTTACTTTATGATAAAAAAGAAAGTAAATGGAATTTTTCATTTTTGGCTGGAGTAACTAGGCTATTTTGCAAATGCAATGTATACTACTGTTCGTCTAAGCACTACAATTGCTAAAACCATTTCAAAAAGGAACTTTAATAACCTGAAAGCTTAATGGTCACAGGCTAAAGGAAATATCTCATTGTCAATTTACTTTTATATTACCTAACATCTACAGTTACACGCGAGAATATTCACAATGCATTGCTGAATAGCAAGAAATGAGAATATGCATGCATAGATTTATGTGAAAGTTATTACTCTTTTTATTTTCAAGTTTTTCATTACAATCCCAGCAGACCATAATATAGCTTATGAACTACTGGTAGAACTAGGGTAGGGACCTAAGATTATTGTACCGTGAACACCTCCATTCAATAATTCTCCATCCGCTTTCTACCGACAACCGACGACCTAAATGCTTGCGAGTTTTCTACAACTTTTATTCAGATATCGCAGTAATTTCACTCTAGCTGCTCTAGAATATATTTTATCTCACTAAATTAGCCAGTCAAAGTCTACTATAGTCTATAGATTAGATTTAAGGGGAATCGTGGAGTAGGCGATGTATAAGTGGAGCTATGGGTACTACAGTAGTACTTCATTCGTGGATCTATGTATATAGACTAATGCATCTCTCAATGGGATACCCCTAAGGGCGAATAGAGATGAAAAGGTAATAATTCTCGAAAACTAGAGTGTGAACTCTGTCTCATTCGCAACAAAGATCAAAGTTCCCATTTCCTCTCGAAAAGCCATGTCATATCTTATCTTCAAAGACCTTTCCTATCTAATATCAACGACCGCACATTAAATAGAAAAAACTAAATAGCTACTACGTAGCCGTTTTTCTACCCAGTCAGCATTATTACAAATGGATTCTTATAATTTTAGTCATCATTTTCTTCAATTAGGAGAAAGTCAATAGTGTGCCATCGACGTTTTGGCTATTACGCTTAGTTGTATATAAGATATGTTTTGAGTATAAGAATTATTTTCTTCTTGTATATATCGTACTCACACTCCAATAACTCGTTTTGCATGCATAAGCAATCGAATGAATTGAATATTAAAAATAAAATTGTTTTCCAGTTGCACAAAGAAGTTGTGATTGCGATAACATTGAAGATTTGGCTACACCCATCCTTCAAGAATAAGCTATTGCTATCCTGGTATCATTGATCTTACACATCACAATTCTTCATGTATTAAAAACATTTGTTCTTGGCGATGGCACGAGGAGCTGAAATATAATGCAACCTTGCCTGAGCGAATAATAAAATTTTACGTCGAGACTAAGTCAGGGTGAAAGTAATAGGAAAGAGAGAAAATTTACGGTTGGTTCGCATGCATTCCTCTCGTATCGTAAATATTCCACGGAAGTATATCTGTACATTGCCAAAGAGAAAAAACTATACTGAAGATAGATCTTGAGTCTCCGGCTTTCTTCTGGGAATGACACGTTTTCTAAGGATAGTGAGTGATATTCTAAGCTATCTCTTCCCTGTACACCGAGAGTATTACAGATTTGAGTGCAGCTGTAGAACTGAAATGAAAGTTGTGTGTGACTCAAGGAAGGAGAGGGAAAAAGATAGTCGCCAGAAGGAAGAGAAAGCTAAAGCTGCTTGAAAAATTGGAAAATATTTTGCGCAAACTTTGCAGCTTGTGTGGCTACGGATAACATTAGAGCCAACTATTATTGCAGCTTACAGACACAAGTACGCAATATGGTCACTGAATGTTTGCTAGTAACGTGAAGTAACATCATGTAAGAGCCGTGTTAGCTTCTGAGCTTACTTATCGTTAGCTATATTTTATGACGTTGCTGACGGTACTTACCATTACCACAGCCTTTAAATAGACAACCTAACATCTTACAATCTCAGACTTGTTTACTTGTTCTTCTAGGAATCAGTGAATTTAATTAAAGTGCAACTGCATCCCAAACCCAAAATTCATTAAATCTACTACATTAGCAGAGATAATCATAGAACTACAACTTCTCATATCTTGACATATTTTCCACGAAATGACAAGAAAATTATTCTCATCAAATTCGTAAACTTTGAGTAATTTGACAATTGTTTAAAACAACGATACTGTTATTACTATTGTATGCCCGCTTATAATCCTCCACATCATCTTTTTAGTGCTGAAATCAAAAGTAGCTACTTTTCAAGTCATTATTAACATAATAACCTTTGAAGCAAAGTTGTCTTAAAATTTATAAGCTTTTCCAGATGAGTGATCATATTATAATAAACCTTGAATTAAATAGTTTTACTAACATTAAAGTCAGCTTCAAAATCAGTTTCGATGAGTAATTTTCTTTAAACACGGAAACGAGGTAAATTAGTTTGTATAATGTACTATTATGTAGTTGAACAATCTTTAGTGTACCCCACCCAAGCACATTATGTAAATACACTTATTTCATAGTATTCATAGTAGTGTGTAAAAACTGATTTTACAATTACGACTACGATCTAAACCAATATTTAGGCATAATAATTAATTGATGTGATACTCCTGAGACTCCTGCTGACTCTTACAAAACCTGAAAATTGAGAAAATCAATTTGTCATATTGCGTCTGCAGGCTTTTGTAATTTAATTATTCTAATAGTCATCAAGCCATCATCAACATAGCTAATCTAATAGAATTCAGTTCAGTATAAGTAGAGAATCGCGAATCGAATGGTAGAGATTACGTTTCTGAACATACATCAGAGAAGGTTTTCAATAGTTTTCATACGCGCTTAAATGTAGAATGTAGCATAATTTACGGTGTGCATTAGTGTGAGCTTAAAATGAAACTCGTAACTTACCGAAGATTGGCAAAACTGATGCTGAAGAACATTGATGGATTGATGAAGACCTTTAGTCAATACCGTCCTCGGAGCAATAGAAAGGTAAGACCAGGAACAGTGATGGCGATTGAAAAGAGCCAAATCGTTTTTGTGAGGTAGAGCGTTGGTGTTCAGACGCTGCTGGTGTGAATAGCGGCAATTCCTTTGCAATTGAGCCTGAAGCTGTCTTGGACCGAGTTTGGCGGAAGTAGCAAAAGCTCGTGATGCTAGGATTCCACTGACACCCGTATTTAAAGGCCCGGCACAAGTTCCATGAATTGTGCCTCCACCACTAAAATTCAGAAAGGCACAACGAAAGTTGGTGACAAGGAGCCGATGCGAATTGCTCATTTTTACAGCCAAAGAAACTGGAAATTGGCAATTTTCTTAGTGTGTTATTTTATGTTGGAGAGGCCGGAGGGTATACGAACAGATGTTCACGTTATAAAAGACAGATGCAAATGGAAAGTAACGTTGAACGTATCAACTTTTTTCTAAACGGGTAAATATAAGCTTATCACTTAAACAAACCGGCAAGACTCAATCTCCTCGATCTATTTAAGAGTTTCAATGGACCAAATCACAAAAGTATCACAAAATCTCCTTTTTACTACCACTAAACCTAAACACTTTTAATGTGAAAAATTTCTATTTTGGAGGCAGCAATCTCCTTCAACCTTGTAGAGAAGCTATACACAGCATGTACTGTAAAATCACTATATATAATTAACTCGTCAAATGCATGTATGTAAAATGCGATTATAGTGATTATACAGGTAATCAACTTAGTAACTAGTTATTTCAAATCAGATATATACTGATTATGAATCAGTAAATACTAGTAGACATATGAAAAGTGTAAAACTGTTCAACGCCGATATATCGCTACGAATAATGGACGCGAGTACAGAGTTCCTATGTTAACTCACACATAGGATGAATGTTGTTCTTGTTTTTCCACTTTTTCTTCTTGCTTCTTAGTAAGAGCCCTGTAACCAAACTGCTCAAAATTCATAGCGGAGCAAAATTCTTCGTAGCTATGCAGGTAGCAATGGATCTTTAATTTTTTGCATTGTAAATATTATATATCACATTGCATAATTGCAAAGTGAATAGCCAGTCTCTTGGGAGTAGAGATCTGCTAAAATAAACTAAAAACTCAAGTTGCTATCCTTGCTTCTCTTCTTGGCGTATTAAAATCACATGAAAGTATGTACGATTCGTAGTAGTAAAGTTCATATGTATGTATAGTTGAGCTTTATAGATCTTCTTTTTCTTGTCTAGGTATATTATAGGCAAAGGGTGCTTACGCACAAACTTGCGTCCGTTTTAACACAAACAAGTCCGGTAGAATAGAAAGATGAGTTAGGAATGGAACCGCCAGAAAACAAGAGCCAAACAAAAATTACTTCTCTTCGTGTAAAGGCAGAGAGATGTTTCAATTTTTTAGGCTAGTATATTTAGGTGTTAGTGAGCGTGATGTGAGCTTGGAACAAAAAATGAGACAGACTAGACTCCTGTATATACAGATATTATATCTATCCACATACACTATCCTCTGAAACACTGAAGGCAATTTAGAGAGAAGGTCTTAGTTTAGTGTTAGCAGAAATATTCCATATTGTTATGCAGGAGGATATAATCTTATGATGAATGAACGTATAGCGTGTCTGTATATAGGTATTATCTATTTATATTGATGACAACTGAAAATGCTTTGAAATTGTTGTGAGTTTTATGTGCTTTTGTAAGTACCTAGCCGTAGATTAGTTACTTGCTATATGTGCATTCTAATTTTTTATCATTATGTAAACTCACGAAGGTTGTAGTCTATTAGTCAGTATGTATTTGTGTAAGTTGAGATTAGTACATATCTCTTAGTGCATATGCCAATACGCCGGTATAATGAGAAACATGTTATTGTTATTTGGCAGCATTTACATATAGATAAGTACGAATTCAGTCAGGGACACTGTACTGTACTAATCGTGTATTAAAACAAATGTGAATGCAAACATGCATGTATCTGTATATGAATTTTGTATAACTAAACAAGGGACGAATATGAGACGTGGGCTATGTCTATTGATTACTTTAATTTCTAAGTGGGTATATGACTGATAATTTTCTGCTGTGCATCCTGTGTGTCAATACTATATCCATGTGTTCTTTCTCTCTGCCTGAGTACACCACTACTTTGTGTAAACATGAGATATCAGTATTCAGTACATATCAGTCGCGATTGAGTTTCCAACTCCTGTGTCTGTCTGAACACTTCTCTTTTGTCCGTGTGGTGTGTGGCTATCTAATAAGTAACTGAAGTTATTAGTGTTTGCCTTCACTTGCCCAATTTGATATTGCAACTATTACTCCTCTGTAGGAAGTCGTATTTCAGCAGAGAAGCAATAGACATTTTTAGTCAGTTCGTAGCTAAAACGTGTCTTGTCAGTAATGTCCTAGTTGCAATAATAATATATTTTATCAGAGTTCGCCGACCGCGACCGCTCCTCCACTATTTTCCGATAGTAGTAGTAGGTCGTATAGGTACTTCGGTTGATTCTAGGATTCGCCGCCTTGATCGTAGCTATTCTTTCTTGATAAAATTCAATTTTTTTGCACTATGTAAATAAAACGAGGATGAACGTAAGACTTAATATTTTTACGTTTAATCCAGAGGGAGATAATTTTCGGTGGTAGTAGTTATAAAAAGAGTCAATATGAAAGCAGAATATTGACAATAGGATTTCGTCTAGTCAAGATTTGTTGATATTAGAGGTAGACTGGCGATAACACGATAAGGCAAGACAGTTGAGATGCTAATTGTAATTGGAGATAAGCATTCTAATGAATAAACAAAAGTGTAAATTGCACTCTTTAGTCAAGTAATAATTTAGTTGATGGGAATTCTCTCGTGTAGTTTTGCTCTTTTGACGGGGTGTCTATACACAACACGTATGTGCATGCACTAAAGGATTCTCTGCATATCTTTACGCATAGAGAATATACAAATGTCTTTTCCAGACTAAGTGCTCCTCTCTTTTTCCTTGAGAATTGTTGAGAAGAGGGGATGCGGTGATATGTAGTATTCTGTAAGCAGTAGTAGTAGGATCGTATTTGAGAGAGGGAGATTGTCTATAGGTGGGTGGATGCGGTCACTATATAGATTTCATTCAGGGTGTAGATGACAGGAAGCAGGTCAAAAGGAATTCCAATTTTCAAGTAGTAAGAAAGTGCAGACGGTGAACTGAACTGAACGTGGAAGTAAATCTAACCGAAGGAAAAGGAACGTCTACTAGACTACGTATAGTATAGATGTGTAGTAATGTGACTTTAGAGCCGATGTGATCCGAACCGACTGACAAAGTCAGCAGATCCGACCGAGCCACCGCTGCTTCCTAGTTTCTCCTAGACTTCTAACTCCTTACTGATGTTTTTCGCAAGTCGGATTTTGATAGTGAATGAGTTTCGCTTTTGCGAGTTTCCTGGCTGACTCAGTTGCCTTCCCTTGCCCTCCTCACTACAACTTCTGTCTGCCGTTCGTTGATTTAGTTGAGTTTTTGGGCTGCTTCCCTATTCCTCCTACCCGGTCTTCAGCTCGGAGAAACCTAAGGCTGGAAATATCCCGTCTCCGGGTTTCCTTGCCAAATTTATCGACTCGTTTTTGCACGCAAACTCCTTGACTGTGGCGTATCTCTATGTTAGTTACGCTACGGCACTGACTATTGTACTTTCCTCATACAGTCTGTCTGAATTGAACTGGACTCTGGACGGATACCCGTACTCTAATGTTATGTACAGACCAGAAAATACAGATAGTAGTACAGTAACAAAGTTAGTCTCCTAGTGCCACTGCTCTACTAACACACACAATTTTCTTTTCTTCAATGTGCACTACCGTAATAATGGCAGCGGCTGTTGTACTCAAACCCTTAACTCTCCTATTCTTTCCTCTTACACATCACTTCTGCAGTTGTACACGCTCCTAGTTTCCCTGCCATGCCATTACATAGCAGCTTTTCTTTTTAGAACTCTACGTGGCCACTGAACATACTGATACACATAGACGGACAAAATTTTACTTTCGTTTGCTAACGTCTCCTAATAATGAGGATTCCTTTAGGCTTCACCGCTACACCGCACGACCCCTCATTTACCATTACAGTTGCCACAGTTTACTTCTCTTTCATTGTACACATTTTTCAAGTCCGTCTTATAAATAAAGCACAATAAGAAATTCAATCGTTACATGTATATCCACGTGTTTATCTAGGTACATTATTACATAATACTGCTTTTCTGCAGGATTATGCAATTCACCTACTCACTAATTTATAAATAAGCTATACAATGTATATAAATAACGTATTTAATATAAAGTCATTCTGAAAGCGTCATTTGGGTATTATTATGAGCTTTAAGCTACGTAAGTAAATTCAAGTAGAGCGATGGCCTAGGTTTAGTTCATTCATAATAATATAATGGCTTAAATTCTTTATAATAATATGTATGTCGAAACGTTACAGTGATAGAAAGATGCTATATTCTTGTGAGTGTACTAAGTCTAGTACTAATTGGATATAGGTGGGTATATTATTATAAAAATAAATATAACATGGCATGACACATATCTACGCGTACACCAAACCAAAAGCAACACAATAACACAAGGCATTCATTCCTTAACTCTTGCATTGTGGTGAGAATGTGGTGAGCTATGCTGAATTAGTTGAATCACAGTTCTGTTGAATACAGACATTATATACATACATTCCCAACCAGTACATATATAAATATTAATCTTCGCTTGTAGTCTGCTGCATTCTGCAAACGATATTGCAAGTTGTATTATGTTGGAATTTGCATAACAATTACATTTGAACTACATACATAGGTACATTTTTTAAAATTGGTTTAGAACAGCATATCGATAGAGTTTGCGGGCAGCGTTATTATAATAATTATAATGTTGCGTATTTAACTATTCAATAATTCATACTTAAATTCATTTCACTTTGTCTAAAACAAACATAGTAAAGGTACATAAAAATATGTACCTGGGAAAGTCCAAAGCATTGCATATTTTTACCATCAGTATCAGGGATGAGAGAAGACGTTCTTTTTTATAATATTTTATTTCTTTCCTATATGTTTCCCATTGACGCGCAAGGGTAAATAGCATTGACATAATATAGTTACAATATTATAAACTAATTAGTAATAGTAATAAGTCAAGGTAATAAGTAATAACTATGACGGAAAAGATTGATAATGCTATATTTTATCTCGTAACGTCGTAACAGCGTCCACGAGCCTTGATGAATTAGGTATGAAAATGAATACCTATCTATTTGTTTATACGATGTTTTTGAAAAGTACAGAAACTTTTAGCTGTACATTAGAATACGAACACCTAGACGCTTATATAGGTACAATAGGTACACTGTACACATAAAAATACTAATAAGTAAAGACCAAAGAGCAACGTTCAATTTATGTCGCTTATTTGCCAATAATGCGTAAAGTAGTCTGTTTAAAGTGTTATTTTTTTATCAGTGCCTCATCGGAACATCGTGTCAAAAAGGTCCCATTTGCTACGAGATCATGTACAATAACTGCAGTGTATAACATGTACATTACATGTAAATACATTAAGATTAATGATAATAAAATATAGGTAGTAGGTGGGCAAGGATAGTAGACACTCCCCTTCCCCCTCCCCCGCCCACTCCCTATAAGGATCCAAGGAAAGTAGAAGTATATTGGAGGGAGGTT
>JABASI010003733.1:0-15679 GCA_019776505.1 Tomocerus nigrus
CTTTCCGCAGTCTAAAATTCCGTCACCGTGCACCAGTCTGAAATCAATCATTAACTCCAAAAAATTGTTACATCTACATCTTTGTTCGTAGATCTGTGATAGAATTTTATGATTAGTTCTTATTAATATATTGTATTACTACAATTACAATTAATTGAATTTCGTAACATCAATTCTAAAGTTATGCAAACTATGTGTGGTAATCTGGTAATCCTTAAATATATTCACTAATTGTCGACTTTCGACCCAAAAATAGAAATTGTTGTAGGCAGGTGCTAATAATTTGTACTAAACAATATTCAAAATATGAATGTGGAAAATGTTTCCTCGTGCTGTGCTAAATAAAGTTTGTACTGTTTATGTGCTATTTCAAAGATACCATCTCTATCTGATCCAATTTTAAATGAGGATATTGAATAGATAGATACCACTATTAACTATATGTAGGTAAGTTAACTAGGCAGCTAGCTACAAAGATTGTACACTGTACAGATATATTGTATGTTAAGTTACATCAACTCTCGTTGTTATAAAAGTGAATAATATATCCAATCGAACATATCAGAGCAAAAGTTCCAGTTTTTCTTTATAAACCTGAATGTGTTTAATTATGAGAGAAATCAACTTTTTAAGTCGTCTAGCTTGCGTCTAGTGAAAAAGAGCTGAGGGTGATTTGAGTAGGAGCAAGAGGAGCGTAAGCGGGTTCGTACTTTTAGTACGTGGAAAACACATGCTACATATGCTGCATCTCTGTAGAATAACGACTAGTGGCTGCTTATACATATCTACTTAAAGTATGTACTTGCTGCATTGCATTGCTCTGCTTTACGACTTCCATGAAATGATCGTAATATTTTTTCCAATATTTGTCTTATTATGAACTTTCTTGTATTATCTCCTCTGCACATTTATGTTCTGAATGTTTCAAAATTGCTCACTGTATTTAGATAAGGTTGGATACATAGTTGCGAATGTTATTCATTGGAAAAATTGCAAAGAGAAGTAGATTTAGGTGGCCGTTGTAATAATATGTCTGAAGGGTGAAGAGTAATCGATGCAGATGTATAGACAGATAGATAGATGGAAAGCAACAAAACAGCTCCTAACTTACTTCTTTTACATTGGATTGAAGAACATTGTTACTACAGGTAGTGGTGGTAGCTCTTGTGTTGTCTCTTAGCTTACGCATAATAATATAAACTTTGATGATGTGGAAGCTCGGGTTTTGTTTGATATGAAAAAAAGCTGTTCAACATACCTCCTTCCTATTTTCTTAGAGTAAGACGACTACTACATCACATCCACCACGGACTCAACTTGATTTTGGCATTTGCTGCATAATAAAAGTATTAGACAATAAAATATTATCTCAAATCAATCACGGGATTGCTACGGGCGCTCCGTGTGAACTCTAATAACACAGTCACTCACTCTGTCAGTTCTTCTCGACCATTTTGTCCTTCAGCTTCTTTTTATTTCTAGCCAGGCGACTAAACTAGATATCTGTCACAATTTGCTGGACTCGCCATTTTTTCCAAATATCAACCATTACTAATGTTATCTCTCACTTATATTTACCCTGGGCAATTTTACAATGTCGTAGGTTCTCATAAAAATTCGCATTTTGCCTATTTCACGTCTATACGTCAACAATGATACTAATATTTTCCAAACTAGCTAAATATTCATGTATTCATCAGCGGGATGCAATAATTTTTAATGTCATTTCCTATCCAAACATTATTCTCCAGATATCAATCTTAGGTTGATGAGAAAAAAAAACTTTTTGTGCGCATCAAGACGATAATTGCAAGTAATTTTTGCAAACAACTTGAATGTGCATAGATGATTATCATTATAGATCGTTTTAAAAAGTTTCCTTCTGTAGTAGCCTTCGTTAGAAATGAAATGGAAGATTAGAATTGTTGAATGCAAACAAGGCAAGGTTATATAGTGTAGGTCCCCGTAACAGAAGAAACGGGAGTAGGCGAGGCACGCGCCAAGCCATATGCCGACCTGTCTCAAACTATAATATATAATCAACGCCTATTCTTCCATATAAGTCCTGCTACTATGTACGTACCTACCTACATCATATCTTCTAATGTGCAACTGTTGCACAGAAACCTATTTGTTACAAGTCTTCAATAATATTATCTACCAAGAGAGACTATGTATCTTTGAGCGTGTACAGAAGTAATGCTAATGCTGCTTCTGAATTTCATGACAGACATCATGCCTTATTACTATGCGTAGACATATCTTAAGACTTACACACAGGTATACTTTAGTATGTTCAGAATCAGATGAACCGAAGAAGTTGCTTGAAAACAGTTTTATATCATGCTGCAAGTGTACAGAGTATACCTATTTAATAATTTTAGTTGTTTTTCTCTATATTAAATGATACAGTTCTATCTTTTGTGTGTACAAGAGATTTTATATAAGTTATATTGCATATATAGTATTGACATATGGCGAAAGCAAGCTCAAACCGCTAGTAAATCTAAAAGAACTAAGCTATATAAGCCTGTACACATTGTACAGATAGTAACGAAGAACATAACAGTGAGGTGTAACAGGTGGCAAATAAGATCTGTTTTTCAGCTTTGCCTGGCATTATAAAAATTTCCAGTAGGGAACTGGCAAGGTAAAATGCCTGCGTACGTACAGCCGCACTTATCCAGACTAGACAAACACACGTAGATTTTGTGTTTTCTAGAGGGATAGCTTCTGCCGCACCGATTTTTAATGGCCTACAGCTCCTTCTGTGTGATAGGTAATGCTTTTAAATTAAACTAAGACAGAAATCTTTTTAAATGTTGAGACTGCTACACCAAGCTGTTCTCTTCCCAGTCCATGTGTGTGTGTGTTTTGAGCCAAGTCATTGGCAATCAGCAATGAAAACTCATCGTTAGCACAGCAATGCTCCATCAGAAATATCATCTACTGCTAATACTAATAGTTCCGTCGCCAACTACCAATTGTCATGAGATGCAGCTATAGTACGACTAAACATGCACACCAAAATCTAATTCTATGTTGCAGTAACATTTAAAGCTATAGAACTAGTGGCTATTCACTGATGATACAATAAAATAAGCTAGACTTTATCTTAGAGCGATGATATTAGCTGCAGAGACCAATAGAATTTGTGATAGACGAACTGGGTAGCAGCAGCTGCTAAATTGACTCCTCGTACTTTGACTAGCTCATTTTTTCTCTTACTATATTACTATTGTGTTATGCACTAACGCTGTAGACGTAAAGTAGTCTTACTGTGCTGCTTCTGCCAACACCTTATACCTTGATCACCTTCAATCTTCATTTTCTGTCTTTTTACAAATGCGAAATGCTAATTTATGACTTGACTTTACACACAGTCTACCATAATCTATATAGGGATTAACAATTGTATAACTGCCAACTTGAAGAAGCACAAGCCTTGTTTCCCTACAAAAAATTAATGGCATGAGTTTCTATAGGCTTTCTTATAGTCTTTGCACCTGCACGAGCACACAATCCCATTACATTGGTAGATACCTACTCTCTTCTTACCTTAGCTGACTAATGGATCGCAAAAAGCCGCCATTTTAATATCATTTGGGATTTGGCTACTCATAGACTCTTCCCAATAATATCTTCCTAGTTTCAATTACAATTTAATTCAGAATCTCAAAGCTAGAAAATGGTTTCATAGGGTTTTCCTTCCTGCCAATGTATTAATTTTGACTATTTCTAACCTTAATTTTCATTAAGAAGAGGAATTAAACCCAATTTGAATACCTGCGTGGTAGATCATAGTAATTTCTCATTAGAATTGTGAATGCAAGTGTAAATACCAATTATTCGAACTGAGAAGACATGAAAACTAATTTGGGTATCAGGCGTAAAACGTCACTTTCAGTAGCAAGATATGTGTTTAAATGTTATTGATGTAAGAGAAAATTGCCTAATATTAGTACGTAGGGATCCGTAATTGTTACTCTAGACATTAGATCGTGCTGGGTAGTCAATTAATGTATAATGCACAGGTATGTCTATGTACCTAGCTCAAAATGTAATATACACCTAGAATAATGATAATTATTGTTCTTTTTAAATACAATGTCGCGGAAGAAACATAGAATGTCTGAGACGATGATGGTAGCAATTTCCTAGTTTATTCAATCGGTATATCAGGTGAGGTACACTATCTCCAATGCAATTCATTAACTAATTACTCATTCAGACGAAATTTAGTTTACCTTTACACAACCATGGAAAATAGTCTTAAAACCATCCCCAACCCCAAAGGTAAGTATATACAATGTTAACCACGTAATGCAGTAAAATACTCACAGCTAGTAGCAGCAAATTAAACCATGGTGGTCGCAGCCGAACTTGTTGTAACCCTTATATGGCTAACGTTTCATTTGCATATTATTGAAACTAGTTCTCTACTCTTTATAGAAATAACCTCACACTCATAGCTCCCTGATTTCTTTTGTGTTCTACTACTTAATTGATGCTATTCTATGCTGTACTTATTTCATTAGGTATTATATATTTTTCTGCCTTAGACAAAAGTACAGTGTGAAGAGATTGTAAATATTATGTAAGTTGCACCAACTTCAGAAAATACCAAATTATTAATGCAAATCTTTGGCACAGAGCCGATTTTGGGACTAATTAAGTGTGAAGCATGGAGCCATGTCTGCCACTCACAATATAATTATTATCTTTACCTACGTTTCCCATTCTGACACACTCCTTTTTATTTCTTATTTTTTCAATTTTATTCATTTCAATTGTAGGGCATTTTTAGTCAATTAAAAGTATTTCAATTGTAAATTATCTCTCATAACAAAGTTTCGATGCGATCACACCACAAGAGTAATTATAATTTCCTAACATCTGCATCTGAGTGCTTTTCATCTACCAGAGAAAGTTCTTGTATTATGGAGGATTAAAGTTTTATGCAATACCGAATATGTATTATCTACTTGTGTGTGTGCAACAGAGAGTATATTATTATACAGTTAGTAGCATAATTCTTTATGTGTAACAGTTCCTATTGATCTTTAACATTGTCACTTATTACAAAAAAATTTGAATAAAATAATAAATGATTAAAAGTCATTTAATGACAAATACACAATTTCATCATGACATGATCTCTTTGGAACTGGACTGTGGAACTAACGCTCTTTCAGTTCTCAATCTATCGCAATTCTCATGATGCCCCATTTTAAGAATAACTTTTTATATTGATTCATCTGTTGTGAATGGCTATGCTATGCTAGTACTTAAATAAATGTAAGTGTGGTTTTCGGGTACATATTTCAGATGAACAAATACAGATAAGTTGTGTAGTATGCATCATGTATCTCAATAATTAGAAACGTACGACCGTAGGAGAATGCATTGTTGTAAGTGTGCATGGTGCATGTACATGAGATGATATGAATATCGGGTCTTTGTGATAGCAAGGGTATATTATAGGTATGATATGATAGGATGGATGGCATCAATGCGCAATAATTGTACAAACGACAAAGTTATTATTATAGGAATCCAGAATCACGTTGTAATGGCTTTTTTATTATTTCGCAAAGATTTTGCAAGGTACAATAGGACACGTAGATTTGCATTTTCTGCATATAAACTTTTAATTAAAAGTAGATCATTATCCTCTGTTTCGGATCCTGCTAGCATGGCCAGCAACTTGTGCTATATAAGTAGTACCGTATCTCGTTTCGTTCTTTTTAAGATTATACGATAATTATCAACTTATAATGTTACATATAGGTTTGTTAATTGGCACGATAAACTCTGTAATTTACCTGGTTCTTCATTTACATTACAGTACAATTTATACTAAGTAATTTAAATGCGTTATAATTATATAATTTTTACTCTACTCTACTTATACATTCATTTGTATAAACTGGTCATGGCAGGTTACAGTTAGATTTACCATCTCAATACAACTCTGCAATCATAATAATATTTCTTATAACACTATTAAACTTATGTCACTGTTACAATATTCTATTTTAAAATGAATACATTCATATTACAAGCTAATTGCTAAGTGTATTCCTACTATCTACTTCTTAAAAGTAAGTAATTGAACAAATATAGTACAGGTGGACGTAACTTAATGCAGCTGAGCATTCTAATAAGGGCATTCGGTTTCAAATGTTACAGGAATCAACTGTTACACACAGAGTTGGACCACTTGGAAAAGTGAAATCTCTCTGCATGTACAGAAATACATCCCATATCACAGAGATCATAGTAAGCTACAATTTTCATAAGGTTCCCCTTTGTCGATATGATAAAAGGCAAAACTTGGATTTAATTATTCTGTGAAATATTTTATTTTACAGTTTGAAAAGTCAATAGCAGAGGTAGTGAAGGTTTCGTCTATATTATTACAATAAATACGAATTAAATGAAAACATTGAGTGAAAACAAGTGTAGAATTGTAAAGAAAGTGCAAAATGGGGCAAGGTGTTTCAAGAATAAGTATATTATAACAATATGAGTGGGAAATAAGTTTGCTTTCCATTTTGTTTGTAAAAAAGATAGTAACTGTGTAGACTGCTTAAGATATTTACTGCACTGAGTGAGTGAGACAAGAAGTTACAGATACAAATCCCTACAAGACGATATGGAAGACAACTACCTAGTAGGAATCTATTAGTTATGTAATATCTTATAAAGTTATTTCTAAGTAAACACTAGGTATTATTAATAAGATCACTCGTCATAGTAAGTAGTACTACATATAGTAGCATGCAAAATTAATCAAAATATACTTCTAAACTGGCACTAATTCTAACCCTAATACTAACAATACACGTAACTTAAATTACTATATATAGTGCTTTGTACATGAGTTATTTTTGTATGTATCATGCTGCATATGATAGATTTTGTATAATATTGAGTACTTTTTGTTTTCGTAAGCGTATTCATATATAGTAGCTTCTCTCGATTTATAATTTGCATTGTACAGTTAAAAGTCTTACTTAATTGTGAATTTTTCTTGTTTGATTCAATCCAGCAGATCATACAAAGCAGTAATGTAGGATTGGGCCATTTGAAGTGTCTCATATTTAGACAATTGTTGATCCTTTCCTATGGACGGAAGAACATGGCGAAGACGATCAAACGCTGTGTTGAGACTTTGCATTCTCCTTCGTTCCCGAGCATTGGCAGCTAGACGTCTTTTCTTCATTACTACAGGGTTTACCTGAAGAAAAACAAAAACAAAACTTATATTTTATGCAAAAGAATTTAGTAGCTACCTATTAATCCTTTACTTTTGCGCCAAAATGAGAAAATCAGTGAATTGAAAGTTTGCAGTTTTCATTTTCACTGTATAATGTAGTTCTCTAATAAATGTCTCTTTTCGTGAAGTGCACCTTTTAACTGAAAACTCTGTGCAATGTCTTTTTCTTTCGTTTAAGTTTTGCATTGAGAAATTATAAACATATAAAACAAATCTTACTTGTCTATTGCTCCTTTTCTTCGTCTTAGAAGCTTTCTCCCCGCTATCGCCTTTGCCATTTGCCTGTGGGGAAAGTGCAGATGAGATTTGACAAGTTTCACATTCGTCTTCGGACTCAATATTTTGATGGCAATGGGAGTCGTCATCGTTTTCCATCTGACTTAAGTTCCTTGTTTCGGGAATCTGTGCTGGACTTAAAGTTTGATGAGGGAGGATGACGGTAGGGCTTGGGGTGGGAAATCGGTCAACACTGGGGCTATGAGAGACATCGTAGTCAATAGGATGTTCACTTTTCAAGTTGACAATGTGTTGGTTATTGCTATTATTGAAGTTGTTAGTGAGAACAGTGAGGGAAGAAGCCGAGTCAACATAATTAATGGTATTAGTTGATGAAGCAATAGGTTTTCTTCCCTTATTATTTGGATTATGGATTAGGTAATAATCAGAAGAATCCGTTGTGGCCGTTGAATGAGCTGGAGAAACTGGACTTGACATGGGGCTTGGTGTGTGAAATCCATCTGACATCTCTTCTCTAAACCGGGAGTTGTAGTCCATAGGCATTTGGTGCTGGAGAAGGTAAGGACTGTAATTTGCTGAATTTGAAGTTCCTAATGCGAGCATGGAACTGGCTTCAAGATTTTTCAAATTAGCAGCAAGTCGAGAATCGCTGTCGATTTTGAAGTTTTCTTGTTTTATTTTCACTTCCATGTAGGTTGTTCTGGTGGTGCCACCGGGGGACGGAGAATTCAACATGGCAAGTAAAGTCGTCATTGTATGTACGTGAGTAAAAAATTAACACAAATAACTGCCTTATAAGTATCAGTATAACCCAATAGCAAAGAAAACTTTGTTATTTCCTTAGTTAGTGTTAGGAAAATCTGTTTAACTGCACTCCTTATTGCGCACAAGTTAATTTGGTTACGTTTTGTTATGTTACAGTTATTTTCAATTATTGTGAGTAGAAGCTGAGCAACTGTTATTGGAAGAGTTGAGATATGAGATCGCTTTATTAGCTTGTCTACGAAGATGAACTGAAGATGAGTTTGTTTGAGATCCTGCCGAGGTTGCGGTACAACTGAAACTGAGCTGAAACTTCAAGAGTGCATCCGTTTTACCTGTAACAGCATTTACCTTCTGTTATGTGTTGGTCTTGTGCACCTGAACAAGTTCCTTCGTTGATTGCTATACTTTCCTAGTCAATCCACCTTCATTCTACTTCAGTTGAGTATCATCTCCGTGCGTGGCTGCGGTGGCCCTTGCACACTTTTACACGAGACTCACTCCAGTATTCAATACATACAGGTAAGACGCAGACGGGTCTTGAAGGTGGAAATCCTTCGTCCACCCGAAGAATAGATATACACTTCTATGCTATCTACCTTTTATGTGGATGATTGCACTTATTTTATTTCTACCTTCTACAGTTAGTGTTACCATTTCACTAATTTTACTCGTGTTCTATAACATAGACGTAGCTGTAGCATGCAGAAAACCATAATTCGCCGTAGAGACACTAACGTTAATATGTAATACCTTTCGTGTAATAATGTGAAAGCCTTTCTATTTTAATTTGGTAAGCATATTTAATTTCATAGTCGTGTCTTCGTAGATTATATTTTCAAAATATGGGTTTATAGAATTGTTTTGGGGAAGGATTCTGCGCGAAATATTTAAAAATGATTTTATGAGAAATTACGCACGAAAGTAAATTATGGATGATCTGGGCATATTGATTGCAATGGTAAAGACGTCGATACCTTGTTCTTATCTAAATATCTAGGTATATCAGTTAGGTACTGAAGATATTTCACTGTGTACTGTGTACTATGAATATGCTAATGTTGGGAGTGTAGGGGTTTAAAACGTACTGTACGTTCATATAATATTACTGAAAGTTTGTTGCATGCAGTTGATTTCTTATTACCAGAGATATTCAAGTAGTTATAATCCGTCCACATGTTACGCTATCATTATGCTACTCAAATGTGTATGCTTTCTTGTTGCTTTCTATTTACAGATATTACATCTTAAGGAAAAGGGGATAGGTAAACTCTATTACGCTATACCTATATACCTAGCTACATTTACAGTAACATGTATCTAATTCAAGCTACTCCAGTTTAATATAAGTACACTCAGTAAATGGTATCTCCATCGCAGTTTATACATATACTGTCCTACTCATATCTGCTGAATGATACTTGAAGCATTAGCCAAGGACCAGTAATAGTAATGTATTTTTTGTTCATATCCAAGTAGATTCCCAAATAATATAGTTTCATTTTGAATGAACTGGTGAGAGTCAGGAAGCATTTCGGTTGAAAAGGCACAAGTAAGCTAGTCACTCAAAGATAGACTCTTAACTTCAACTCAACCTTTTTTCTTGTCGTAACTTTTGTGTTTCATCGGACAGTGAAGTTTTGATGTTAGTTGAGGGATTGCATGATGTACTTAAATGTGGTCGGGTTTGGTTAAGATTTGATGAACGAAGGGTGAATACGTGAACAAATGAAGCTAAAGTCAAGTCAAGAAATTAAAGCATTGAAAAGGGAATAGAAGGGCTGTACAATAGCGCAATAAACAATATTGTACCTTACTTCATATCGTAGGAAGAGGTACCTACCTACTTACCTGCATGCACTTGATGATTTTCATTGTATGCCCACTACAAAAGAAAATAGTGAATAATTTTGGGCAATTCAATGTTATTGTGGTGACTAGCATATTATGATGATGATGTCCTTGTGTTACGTTGATTAATTGCAAACTTAAAGAAAAATCCTTTTAATGCTGATTACTCTGAACATAGTTTACTTACTCTCTGCATAGGTACCACGTGTATGCTAATGCCCCTAAACTGCAATTATAATCTAGTAATTTGTATTTGTGTCTAATTGGTAGGTATTTTACTGATCTTCTCATGTTAATTACATAAATTATCAATGCTATCGTTATGAATATGGGAGTCTGAATAAGAAGATAGCACTCTTGTCATTTACATATTATGACGAGAATCAGTCGATTTGTAGTATACTTATAACAGTTATAACACTACGTGTTCTCAAAAAACATCTACATCAGAAATCCGAATGCTATGCCAAGTTTTAAGGATGATATTGGAGATCGGCCTATAAGCAGTAATCTTACAATGTAATTGGTGTAGTATAGATATTTGAATGGGGTGTCGGAGTACCTATCAGTAATACTCAAAGGGTGTTCTGTCTGAAGTCTGGATTAGGGAATTCAGTTGGTGCAGTTATTAACTAATTTATTGGATATCTTCCAAATTTTTCGTATTGTTTTAGGCCAAAATGAAATTACGATTTAAATAGTGTGTAAGGAGGGACGTAAAATAATATTTAGTGTGTTTGCATATGTTATCAGTATTAGGAGTCTCGATGGAAGTTATGTTATAAAAGAGTGATGCCAATTTAGCAAGTTTGTATTTAATAAAGGAGGTAATTCTAATGAAGTTGTCTACCGGGGGTAGCGAAATAGACTGAGACATTTGATTGCAGTCGCAGGAGCAATCTGATCCTGATGCCATGCAGAAGCCACATTCCGTAGGAGCCGTGTGCACTGGCTATTTTAATTACTATTATTTGGATTTTGCAGTAGCGGTAGCAATTACCATTATGCAGACTAACCTAACCCAAAGATAAGAAGTCCGTTTGACTCCTGTGCTGTCGAGATCTGTGGTGAAAAGATGAGGAATAAAAAAGCGTTGGGTGAAGCTGAGTTGTTGTTCTTGTGAGCAGACGATGATGCCTCGTGTTGGGCCAGTTCTGATAATGTAAATGCAATCTAATAATCGTAGCGTATGTATGCAGTCAGTAGCCTGTTGCATGACAATAAAACTGTAGATTAATGCATATTTATAAGATGATGCATCATCAAAAAGTTGCAAAAGCTTACAAGAATATTGTATTTACTTCATACCGGTTTTATTTTCGTTAGTTGAGGAATGAGCCCTGGAAGGACTACTGCTATGGTTGGATTTGCAAAATACATAATAATAAACAAAACATAATAAATAGCTGAAAATTGCTGACTTAAGTATAGGTCTACTGGCTGCAAGTAGAGAAGTTGAGTGTTGAACTGACGATGAAGTGAACTGAGGACTCTTGCCTTGTTCCAGTTTAAAAAACAAGACCAGTTCAGTTCAGTTTGTGCATTAAAAATTATAGATTAGACATTAGAGCAGCCATTTCAATAGATCTACAGATATACATATGTAGTAGCTATAGGCGGGCATTATACAGCGATTCAACTTCTTGGACATAATATACGTTAGTGCCCATTAAGAAGTTGTCGTTAACTATCAAACTTGCCTTTTTATAAGAATTTTTACTTAGATATAGCTACCTACCTACTTCTATTGGGTTCATGTTCAAATTGTTTTAATCCACTACAAGGAACACATTATACCTTTGATTGATAGTTCGATAGAGTGAATGCTTGTATATCAACCGCTGATGCTGACCGTCAGCTAAGGGATTGTACTCTCAGACCTCTAGCACAGGCTACTGGCAGCAGGTTTCCAATCAAATATCAACCTTACAACTTTGAACATTTTCAAATGAATCTTCGTCTCACTTTACTCCGAGCCAATTCTTACTCATTTTTATCGGCAGAAATGTTTAACAAAACGAATTCAAGCAAGATTGAGCGAACCAATTATTTTATAGATTCCAATTATTTTTCCTATGCAAGTAACGATGCTACATTACATCTATTTTAGAATGCTATTTTTTGAACGATTTATCTGTAATTATGCCATGCCTTTTCAATTTCTTACTATTAGTAGAAAATGCAAATTCAGTTCATTCAATGACTCTTAACTAAGTAGTAGTTGCTGCAATGCAACTGCTAGTAGTACCGTAGTACCTAAACAAAGTTACAAAATTATTATTAATTTATACATCCATGTTGGTCATGTAAAATTATTCCTCAATATATTTTTCGGGGAATTGGATACAGATTATTAGCATCTGATAGTCCCCACAGTATGTTCAGTTCGTTCGTAGTGTGAGAAGTGAGAATTGTATTTCAAAACTATTAATTGTGGCCGATGATTTACTCTAAATCCATGCGGTCCAATATTCATTGTTTGTACCAGTGCAGTGCAAGGGGCTTCATGGCCTATGACGCGATTTAATGCATAATAATATTAAATAATTAACTTACTCATTCTCATTATTTGCTCATCGTTTAGATTTAGTCAGAGATATTTCACTCACTTGTAAATAAATACAGGGGTGGGGGGGAGGGGGGTAATGCTCACAGGAAGGGTAATGTACTAGTGGAAGTTGAACTCTAAGGGAAATTATGTCGACAACATATCTATTCCATGTCTTGTGTCCAAGTTTGGAAAAACAAACAAGGGCACTACTAATAATAGGAGAGAAGGAGATAATGATGCCTTCCTTAAAGTCTGAATTGAGCTAAATTAGAACCTTTGGCCTTATTACGGAAGATGTACGTGTACTTACCTACTATGAACTTCTTACAGGTGTATTATAAGCATGTGCGCATCTTTTTGTTATAGCTATAAGTGCGTAGTATAGTACAGGGAGTTGGAAAATATTATTAAAATTCTTCGAAATCACTCGGCTGTCTGTACTGATAAAATGAGATTGAGTTTTTGTGGACAGTCTATATGGGATATGGATTCGATGTTTCCTGCAGGATGGCAATTATTCTACATGAACATATAATGTTCAAGTCATGGATAGACATGGCTTCGACGAACTAATGTTACATAACCTCTGACACTTTGGGTCTCCTCGTACCTGGTCTGATTTGCCCTTTCTTGCACTCGGACCGTGCCAGACATTATAATTAGCAAGAAGAAGAGCCTTAATTCTACTTGTGTCTATGTAAAAGGGTAAGCCGTACTAATACCATATAGACACGACACTCTCTCGACTCGGGAGGAACCTATGCCTGTATCTTGTAAATGCTTATCCACATCACAGGGATTACAATTACACAGACAACATATATTTATTATTAGGATTACCTACTCTACTAGAAGAGTAATGCTGCAGGAGGAATTCTTCTGTCACGTTCCAAAATCCACATTCACGCGAAAGTCCTTCAATTTGGATGCGGCAAAAGATCCCTGACTGCCTTAGTAGCGCCCACAACCTACTATTATGTTCCCTGGAGACTTTTTGGTCGCAATATCTGTTAGTAGACCGCGCCGACCCTTCATCCCTTATTTGCTACCTCTAAGGCGCTATTCTTTACAATATCATTCATGGTTATGTTCTTATACTTATGATATAGGTATACTCACAAAAATGAAATTTTTAGAAGTTGTATATTTTTGTACGCCTGCAAAAATTAACGCAATTGTCAAAAATAATCGAATTCTTCAAATGTTGGTTTAGCAGCATTTGTTGGCGCAGATTATTTATTTAAAAAAAATTATAACGAGAGCATAAGCTTTGTATGTTAAAGAGAACGTAAAAAATAATAAACGTATATGTAAATCTTGTTTAAGTTCAAACGAGTTAAAATGTTAGTCACAATTTCTAAAGAACCTATGAATCCAATAATAATTGTTGCGATTGAAATCTTTTTATCTTCCTTCTAGTGTACACTTTGCATTGCATAGTTGCTCAGATATTTCCTGTTAAATGGGTTTTAGATAAGAATTTAATAGAAAACACTTGAGAAGTAGGAGAAATGATCAGTGATTGAATTTCTGACTGAAGTCGTGAATCGTGATCATTTAGAGTATGATTTATCAAGTTTTAGCATAAAAGTTGAGTAGGAATTCTTAAAACTACAAGTGCAGTCCAGTCAGGCAGGAATAGAGAGCTCGGCTAGACAGGCTTTACCGTANCTTTACCGTAAATGAATGTATCATCAGATCAGAACTACATAGTCGAAGCATAAGTGTGGTGGCATGCGATGTGCCGGACCTTCTTCACTGTCAGTAGTCAGTAGTCAGTATTACAGTATTCGTGTTGTCGAGTTACATTCATACATCTAGCCCTAGCTAGTTGTTCATTGAAAAGTTTAAGACTTGTCATGAATTTACTCTGACTAGGGTATCCTCATTCTTTTTGGAGCCCACGCAACTTGGCAAGACAAGAAAGAAATAGTAAACTCTTAGAATCAGTAATTATTTACTTAACTACCTGTAATTTTTTGCAAGGCCATGTTTCAGGTGCAAGTAGTAAAGTCAGCTAAGCATGACTGTAACAGTTCTTGTCCTCTCTCCAACTGAAAAAATTAACTATATTAATGTTACAGGAAATTTGGCAATTTTTACACGTATAAAGACATAGGTATATATATAACCAATCTTCACTGCCTCATTCTTTCCAGGAGAAAATAACTGTAATCACTGGAAACTTGTGACTCGAGTGTAATTCAACAATTACTACGTACATTACTTATCCTTAAGCACTTGCAAAAAATTGTACCTGCAGTCCTAGACAATACCCTAAAGTAACTTCTCAGAATCTTCGATTTTCAATCTTTACAGCATTTTATACACTGTCATTATAGATTTTCGATACTATAGCACGTCTATGCTTGTTACTTATTATCATCGTGAACACTAATTGCATACAGTGCGGTAACTAAATCAGAAAATGCCAATTCTAATCAAAGCACAAATCTATTTATCTGAATTTCTGAAAGTTACCTACAATTACGCTACGATGCAATTTTGCCACATTTCATGCATCTTCTCTTGTGCCTCTCTAAAACATTACCTGTTGATAAATACATACGATGTAATTATTCCACAGAAAAACCCGCGTTAATTGTTATCAATCCGATGAATTTGTTCTGTTTTACCTGCATGTTGACTAGGTTGATATTTATTGTATTGATATTTCAATGAAGTGAATGATGAATCTTACATTTATTTGTATTGGTAGAAATTATAGAATATTGCCCTCCACTTTTACTGATTAAAAGTTCCTAAAGAAAATGTGTATCAGTTGGAAGTGGTTTTATTTCCCAGCAATAAGTTTATTTATAGAGGTTTTAAATGAGAAAAAAAGTAGGGAAGAGGATGAGGAGTGGGGAATGGGCAGAAAGTTTGTCTGATCTTTGATGTTTATGTAAGTAGCTCTGTATTGTGTTTATGATTTAATAGGAGTAAATAGTGTTCTATGGAATAGTAGGGAATGAATAAATGTATGAGAGTAGGGA
>JABASI010003734.1:0-15677 GCA_019776505.1 Tomocerus nigrus
ACTTTTTTCCAAAGGCTTTTCACTTTTGGGAAAATACTTGAGAAAATGTTGCCTTTAAACTGAACTATATTATTTTATTATCTGGACTACATATTTCTATTTACATGGACCAGTTTCAATATTAGACTCCTTGGATGAGAATTTACAATCTTATCATTAGCTACGTGCTTTAGTACTAATCAAATTGATTAGCAAAGAATTCATCCAGTTTTTCCACTGAAATTACATTGTTTATTTTAGAATGTTTAAAATTCTGTTTACACAAACAAGTCACATACTACAGCACAAAGTTTATCTACGTGTTGAATAGTTTTAGTATCCATAAGTTCGTTTACGGCTTTCAATATAAGAAATACTATAAGCTGTTGTTTTATTCTGTTGAAGTATTTGCGCTACTAAATAGATATTTATCTTAACATCTATTGTAAAGGAATTAATGGCTCAAGTCAGCCCGTAAACAAATAAAAAGTCATATCTATATCATACTAATTGATTCTCTCGACTCTTGCGGCAAACGGTTGATAAAGGCCAAGCTTCAAAAACAAGTGATGCGGTGCTGATGGAAGAAAAGAGATTTTTTATAATCACTTTCTTTATTAGTCGAACTGGACCTGCTGAACTAAGAGAATTTTACCATTACTAGAACTTATAGTGCTATATAAAAGATAGGAAAATGCTATAAGGAAAAGGCTGGCAAAACAAAACAGAGAGCAAAGTATGGAAAATAGTAAAGTGAATAGGCTCTAAGGTCAAAAGCTTAAAAATGAGATGGTTACATGCGATCGGGAATATAATTGATACGTCCTGTCAGAATTATTAATTTTTTCCTGGAATATTCCTAGCTTTGGGATAAGAGAAGAGGCACTAACTAATGAGAATGCATAATCTTACTATTAGATAATCAATGGAATCTTAAAGAAAGCTAAAGTTAAAACTATCATACTACCAACCTACCTCTAGGTACTTGGGTATCCTATAATTTTCTTTGGATTTGGGTACTTGCTATATTTTATTGTTAGGCATAGATACTTAATGCTTTTAAGGTACTTTTTATCCCACCGCATCCCACAAGTAAAATAGTCTGCAGTTTTATCTCTCCGTTTTCCACCTCGACTTTATTTTGTATCAAATCTCAGTCTTCTAATCAAATGACAGAAAAACAGAAATGGGAAATGCGGATAAAAACTGTTTCACGGTTGAGTTAGAGACGGATAAAATTTTGGGAATCAAGCAGATGCTTGATTTGAGGTTGGCTCTCGGTTTGAGTTTTTGAGCATTATGCTGTTTTTGTCTTAAGGTGATGTGAGAACATTATTTATTCCAAATGAAATGGTATGTATGAGATATTGTAAAAGATATTTATCCGTAGATGTATAATAGAGTTACCTAGCCTCAAAGTAAAAGTCTGTGGCCAGTTTAATACATTTTTGCTTTGGTTTAATTTGCTTACAGCCCGCCTAATGGTTCGAGAATGGATTAAATTACGCTACGGTGTATTTGATGAAAATGGCTTCACTCATGATGAAAAATACCCTGCCGCGTTCGTTGGGCCGAATGGGAAACCTGTACAGACGGCTTGTCATCTGAATCGGTAAGAAGTCATAATATCACATCAAATCATTAAGAAAATTCTTGAGAAGTAGGTACCTATAATATTATGATAACTACTAGTAGTAAGTACCTTTGAATAAATCTCGTGTTTCATAATGAATTCTGTTGAACTGAGAACTTATCAGTCTCTCTGACTCTACCTACCTGAAAGAAATGCAGGGAAGAAAAGTGTCTCAGATCCGTCAGTCTAAAATAATGATTATCATAAAAACGGGAGGAGTTGCTATCTTAATGTTTGAAACCAAACCTTATTTCCATCTCCTTCTCTCCTCGACATAATTTGCTCTGGGCTCAATTTTCTATTACTTACTTTTGCCGAAGACTCACTGTTAATTTACAAAAAAGTAGTGGATTTTGGAATTCTGAAAGGAAACCAGTACCTATCTCATTTCTCTATCTATATGAAATATAACGTCCACAATTGCAGAACATGTCGACATTACATTGAGGACAAGACAGACAACTCAATAGCCAGATCCAGATCCAGTTTTCTTGCAAATTACTTTTTATGGCTACTAAATCTCAACTACATTGCTTTGATACACAATATACCTACTTATATAACTATAATATGTATTGTTATTGCTACCTTACAGATCAACCTGTGCAGATCCAGAGAAATGCGGCGAAGAATCTGAAGCTCAGGGTGAAACACACCATCATTCCTCTCATGTTCATGAGGATGTCGTAGGAGCAGCTACTTCAATGATGTCGCTACCACTTGATCCCAATGTAAGTTTAGTTCAGATAAAATAAATTGTACAACTAATACTCCAAGTTTTTTCTAGGCTCATTTAATATTCAGAAAGAGGCGCTTTGTACACAAAGTAAATATATAGATATACACAGAACAAGACTCTTTACTAAATGAGTTTCATTTTCTGTAAAGGTGTGTCTTGTGGTGTGGTTGGCTTTCTGGTAGCTATTACATGGTCTAATGAAGAAATGAGTAAAATAATATTCATTTTATATGCAAAGATTTTCATATGCGAAAAGATTTAAAATTTTATTGTAGTTAGAATTAAGTAGACATTGTAGTCTTTACATATGCGTAGACGCACTTTAGGAACGGTTCCAACAACATCACATTTTACTCGTGTATTATGATAAGGATATTTAATGTGACTCTGGAATGATGTGCCCTGCCCTATGGAAGATAATGCTTACTTGTATTTAAATATATTATTGGCCAACAGAGCTCTAATCTAATGCAAAAGCCATTAAAACAAAATCATTACATAAAACACTTTAATTACTGCACAGTGAAATGAAAGTGCATCTGTTTTGAACGAAAGCGTGTGCACACAGGACAGAGACTTGTTCACCATGTCAGTTGACTCCATTCTAGTTCAGTTCACACCCATATTTTACTGGATTGTGAAGGAAAAGATAACATTAACTGAATTGAATGCTGTAGGTAGATGAGCCTTTTGCAAAAGGCAAGGCAGGTAATTTTTTCCTAGTGCGGGTTTCAAGAAAGGAAATTCTGGGGGAGTTAAATGAAATCTGATGCTGTCTCAAGTACATTAGCTTAGCTAATAGAATATTATTGTACTACGCTCCAGTTCACTCACACTCTACACTAATGGCCAGTCTTATTGTTAATATTTAGTTTGCTACCAGGACTAAGTAACTAGCACTAACTCTTTGTTGGCATGAATTCTGCATTCTTTTCAAGATATTAAAATGGTTGAGCTTGATTAGATTAGAAAGAGAGCAAGACAAAAGAGCATCTCCTTCGCCCTCTTTCTCTAAAATTTATGTTATCGTCTTTTATTATTGTTTCAAATTTTTGGCTAAGCAAATCTTACATGATTCATGCCATAGCACACCACACTCCACCCTAAAGGAAAACAGGAATACTTATGGAGACGAAAAGTACTTAGTGAAAGAAGGCATCTATGAATACTTAGTTACATGTAGTAGTAATAGTAGTTATAAAATCACGTAGACAAAATATTATAGGTAATAATAATAAGTAAGACGAATGATATCTTGTCTTGTCCATGTTTGTTTTGTGCATGGCTGAATGATACGTGGAAAAATGTTACTGTCTCAGACTTGCCATTCGAAATTTATTTATTTAGATTTGGGAGGACAGGAGAGGCTGGACTGAACTTTAGTTGGCTCGCTTCTAAAAGAGAACAGGAGTTTATATAAAATACAGGAGATAGCCAACTCAGCTCCGTAATAAATATCGTCTATATGTGGAGAAGAAAGAAGGAAATCCATAAATTAGCCTAGCTACGGACTTCAAATCAATTTCAAATTGAAGCAGAACGTAAAAAGTCAAAAGTACTGCAACCCCTTAACACTATAAGTGTAAAGATGGATAGATATGTAGATTTCCAATTTAATATTTGGTTAGGATAGGGTAGGGAGTCATTTTTCTACTTCGACAAACATACATGCAGCACTAGGAAAGTTTTAAGCTGAGTGATTGAAGGCGTATGTGCTCTGTAGCATTAATTCTATAGTGTATTATTGGATTGAGATCAATTCTGAATTATATTGTTATTGAATCTTTAGGTTAGGATAGTACAAGTTAATATAATGGATGTTCATGGTGAGATCTAGTTTACTATTATATTTTTGTCAGAATTCTAACGTGCTGTGTATGCCTGGAGTCTGAAACTCATAAATTAGTCTGCGAGTGTGCGAGTGCTGAGCTGAGGAGAGACTTACTTATTGTTAGAGACGCAGGAGGACACGATAGAGTAGTAGTATAACCGGAGTATTCATATAATCTTAGTACATGTATGTATGTAATTCACTAATGTAAAGCTAACGTCCGTAACTCACCTGTTGTTTTATTCTGTTCTAAAAAAGGTAAACGAATTCTGCAATGAACATACTCACATCCGAACAACGCCTACGAAGCACAACTTTTTGTGTGACGGTCGGAGCATTTGGGAAGTTATGAAACAGCATGAAGACTTCACTAAGCTGTAAGTCAAATTTTAACTTAAATATTAGTACCTACTACCTACGTACCTACCTACCCTAACAAGATGAATGTCTATGCTTTACTTTATTCGAGGAAATATCATGGAACGTGTATTTATTTACTGACATTTACCCACCTGCCTTAAAAAGTCGACGAATTTTGTTTTGAATTTATTTATCTGGTAATATAAATTAGAGTAAGCTCTAGTTTGCTGTCTTCGGAGACAAGACACGCACATTTTTACGCAGTAAGTATCTAATAACTATTTACACATGTAGATTAAGGCACCTACAATTAACGATATGCTGAAAACTAAAGTTGAGAAAAAAAGTCTTTGTTTAACAAACAGAGAGAGTCTGCCTGAGTAATTTGGAGTAAGTAGAAAGAATGAATGTGTTGTCATACTGTTAGGCAAACAACATATGTGCATATAAAGTCTTGTTTGGCTTCACTCCTTGACTTCTCGTTCTTTAGCATTTCCGAGGATAATTTATGCTGACTATCAAATTTGAATTGCCTCAGGAAGAGACTTTAGTTTTTATTTACAAAGTTATGATTTCAGCCTTAGTGTCCATGTATGCATTTAAAATAACAAGGAGGAGAAGCAACTTCATTTACGAATATTGACTCTAACCAACTCAAGACAGCCCAAATCAAGTTAAACTGATTATCATTTGATTTGCTTAGCACATTTCATTAAATTCAATTCAGTTGCGCATTGCGTATGCATTAGATTTCAACATACGCTTTATAAATTCATAAATGCATTTTGTATGGAGAAATAATTTCAAGTGAAGCGAGAGAGAGAGAGATTCAGATGATAGTTGTGTATTCTGTTTAGCTGCCGGACAGATATTTAGTAGTTGAACGTTTGTTCTTTGTAAAAGTCTGTCTATGATATTTTATATGCTACTCATGGTGATATCATTTAGCAATTTTCCTGTGGCTAAGAAATCCGATCACGACATGACATCCTTATTTAAAAGGAAAATATCTATAGGCAATGACATAAAGATAACATTCTCATCTCTTCGTGACACTTGCACATAACATAACGTAACCTAAGCTTAGCATATCATAACTTTCTTCGAGAGCTTACCTACTTTGCAATCACATTTATTTTATTTACGTTCTAAATGTAGTTACTTACTTACCTGTGATCAATAGACGTGCAAAAAAGGAATGCCGTTTTCTGTTCACTCCAAGAACTAAATAAATAATATTGAGACTTGTATTCTTTGAGTAGGGACATGCATTGTGCTCGGGCACTTACCTGATCCTTGCAGCAGACAACTTTGCATCTCTTTTTCTTTTCTATGGTACAAATAGCAAACACAAAAGAAGTAGACACACTCTAACACAACAAATTGTAACCGAACAATACGACAACTTTTGTAATGTTGCATACATTACAAAAATTACAACATTGCTATTATTGTTAGATCAGAGAGAGAAGTTATGTGCAAGTGTAGGCAGAAAGACATGATTAGCTTTAATCAATATAAATTCCATTTAGATGTATACATGAGCCATAGGTAGCTGCGTTAACTACTGAAATATTTATGTGCATCCAGACAATATGCAATAATAACCAGCTATTTTGGACATCCTACTTAACTAATCGTAACTAGACATGTAACTTGCATTTTTATACGAGGGAAAAATAAGCCCCTTGTAAGTATGCACGTTGTGTTTTGTGCTTAGGTACCTATTAGTTATGCATGCCAAGAGTGAAAAAACGACAGGGGCAAAGATATAGTGGACTAGATAAGTATGATATGAGGAATTATTTATTTATGCTCGTAAATAAAAATTAATTGTTTTTTCTTTGCTATATTAGGGATGACAGTCAGAATCAGAATACTGTGAATGGGAAGGAGAAGCCACACTTGGAATCAACCACTGTGCCTGGATCAACCCCCAAATCGATAATTTCCGCTCCTGCACCTGTCTTCTCCTATGTAACGGCCAAGTCTCATCGGATGATCTTTCTCTTGGACAGAAGTCGGGCTATGAATCAAAATGTAAGCGAAACGACCGTGTTCTCAGTCGATTAGTCATCCTTCTTTGGCAGTAGCTACTAACTAATTCTGCAACTGCTTCACAATTTTATTTTATTACTAATAGTAAATATTATCAACCACACTGCATTTATAATTTATAGATAACTTTCGGATTGCATGTGATCCGGTACTTTTCGTTATTACAGAATATTACCACTATCAAAAGTATTAGCTAATTATTTTAAAACTAAAGAAAATGAAAGTAGGGTAGGGATTGTCTGTATACGTGGAACTTATTATGCATTTATAATGGAAGCATTAATAATATTTTTCCGAGATGCATTTTATAACAGCTTCTAATAACTTGCCTTATATGTAAATGCAAGGATTATACGAATTATCAATTTTTTTTAAGTCGCTCACAAATATTAGACCTTTAGTCCTATCAGGTGTCTCATTTGATTGCTGGATATATTATTGGAATCATAAAATGGTCTAGGAGAGTTAAGCTCATAAATTAGTTATTGATTACCTAAGCGCATTTCCGATAAAGCTTCGGATAATATCTTGTAAATGAGGTCATGTATTACGACATCATATGTATGCCCGTAAGGATAATTGTCATTTATGGTAGTGGATTGCCTTGTTGCTCACTAAATGCAGTGGTTCGTGTCACGAATATTTCTATGAGTAATGGGAATACAGATAACTATCAAATGGCAAGTGAAAATGAAAACATCAAAGTAGATGTTCAATTTATAATTTTGTGCTTAGGAGCATTTATTTTTGAAGAGTTCTTTTCAGCAATGAAATTTGTAACAAGAGTGATAATAAAAATTGTATTTGATTTCGTGTAGAACCGATGGAAGAATCTTCGTCTGTCTCTGTTCCGGATGCTGCAATACCTTCCCAACGGAGTCGAGCTAGGCATCATTTCTTACACTAACGACACTGTAATTAGTCTTCCGTTGACGATCACCACCCCTCATAACCGAGACAACCTTCATGGGCGAATTCCTCCTCGACCGCTTTCCACCGGCTCTGAAGACTCTTGCATCTCGTGCACCTTGAAAGCAGCCGTTAAGGTATATTCTTACTTTTTATCACCAAAGTGCATTAGGCTTTATGGAAGATAGACGCTTTTCGTTTCCTGCTCATCCAGCAATAGTGGAAATAGGCACGTAGCTTTTGTGAACTCACTCAAAACTACAAAGCCAGAAAGTAGAGGCAAGATGTGCGGTAGTCCATCCAAGTCGAAAAAAAGACTTGTTACAAGAGGATTGTAACAATTGTCAGGATGTACAGTAAAGTGCAGTATAAAAGAGGAGTTTAATGTATTTCTGTTCGTGTTGCGTTGATTTGGAGAAGGATGCAGCAAGCAATGGAAGATATTTCCTTCATTACGTTATATTACGTGGATTATTTTATTATTATTATTGAAGAAGCGGATTATCATGGAAAATAAATTGCAATTTATGACTCCGACCGCATTTTACTGCTACCCACACGACGAAAGTAACACAATGAGGTTTGAAAGTTTGAACACCAGGAAGAAATAGCATGGAAAACGATCACAAAAGCGTCAGCTTCTGGATTCTACTAATATTATTTATTCTTTTATAGTGTTATGTAGTAAAGCAGCTATCTCATCACTAAATAGTCCTGTTTTTCTTCAGGTTACAACTTACAACATTCATTATGGTGCACAAAGTACAATAATGTACATCTTCCTACGCATGTACTTGAAAGATGTGCTTTTTTCACTTGCTCTGTCTCTACTAATGGCAAGCTCGAGCTAAGCAAACAGAGTCTTTTGTTTTATTCTTCTTAATGAGAACTAATGATTAGTAGAATAATAAGGGAGACAGAAAGGGAAGAAAGCACTATGGCTGTGGTAATAAATAAAGTTGGGATGTAGTGGGATGTATGTAATTAGGAGGCTCTCTTCTTACCTGTTATGTTATGTAATCATGCATGCTGTACAAGGATATTTAGTGAAAAAGATAAGAAGAGAGCAGATGTAGAGCAAACATAAATACTAATGGAATAAAAGGGATTTTGAACTAAAGAACTAGTAAATTATTGACATAAAATGCAATTTTAATGTAGGCAGAATGTTTGTTTGTTGAAAAGAGATAAAGAACTCTGACAAAGGACGTGACGTCTCAAGTTTATTGTTTATGATGTTCCTAAAAGTCAGACATGTTGTTGTTCCAATAAATAATAAGAATGTATTCTGTTACATTGTTGCAGCTGATCAAGACATCGAGTGAGCATATTGGACCGGCGACGTTGGTTTTGGTCAACGGATCTCCTTCCCGATTGAACAGTCGCGAGTGGGACAAGATAATGAAGATTATTGACAACACACCGCTCCGCGTCATTGTCATCACGTACGCAAATACGAACGAGTCTTCAGGAGGAGGGCATCAACTTGTTCAATTGGCTCAGTACGGTGGATTCTACAAGGTGCCCGACACGGCCGACGGCAATCACAATCTAGAGCAAAATGAGATTCTCAACAATATCTTCCTTCAAATCATCAGCGACAATGTGGGCACTCCTTTGAATAAGGTGAGTTCACGTTACTTACTTAAAGCTATACTCCTGATGGTCACTGTCTACTCTAGGAATTGCTATTAGGAATATAATATTCTAGCGACTGCTACTTTATAGTTTATGTTGTGCAGATGATCTAAGCTCACTATAAATCTTGTTCGTGTATATGAAGCTGAAGGAGTTAAGTGTTTATATCACTAGAGTCCCTGCTTAAGTAAATATACATACATTATAGATAACTACTTGTAATGTAGTGAGGCGAGTCGAAAACTTCTTCGGCAGGACAACCTCATAAACCAAACGGAATCGAATGGAGTGAAGAAGAGTTAGCATTAGAGCTACAAGACAACTCGATCGACTATCTCTTCTACTTACTTATGTGTCTTTGAAATGAACAGTCGTACGATAATAAATTAACTCACCCAATCCACTCTTTACTAATATAATCTAGGAGCATTTGTTTTTCTCTCTCTCTCTCTACGCACAGCTATAGGAAAGCCTTTGGGAATTTATTCACAACTTTTCTCTTACTAGACTCTTTTTCCTTATCTGTCTACTATGTGTTAGTTTATACTAACACCAGTTGTATTTGGATTAGAGAAAAAACATCTTTGTCTAATAGAAAAGTAATAGTCCAGCAAATGTGGTTGTTGTATGTAGTAGTTGTAGTATAGTTGTTAGTGCAGTCCACTCCAGTTTAATGTACACCTCTACTATAGATATGTTTATTTGAGTATGTGATGTCCTTCCAGTTAAGTTCCACCTCTACTTGCAGGATAATAAGTAAGGCGATAGAGGATACCGGGAAAATAAACTGATAACCTGACTTTTATATCTACAATTCTTATCTAACTACACTCGACGGCAAGAATACATGTCTGAGGATGGAAAATACAATAAAACCTTTTCCACAATACTCCTATGCTGCTACACCCTTGCCTTCCTTCAAAGAAGCAAATGAATCATTTTTCAGATCAGATCCTTATCAATATTTTCTTTAGAAATCGAATGGAAAATGGCCATCTGTTCCTTGACTTTTCTGGGGAAGTTTTAGACTTTATATGTTTGGACGAGTAACCACTTAGCATTTTAGTTGAGAATTGAGAATCACGTTTAATTCCCACTATAGTAAAATTACACCTTGGAGTATTTCTTGAACTTGTGGATGAGGAAAACAAATAGAAGAGACTTGACTATTTATAATAATGATACATGTTGTTAATGATGAAGCATTGTTGATTATAATTAGGCATTTAGCAGGGAAACAAATGAAAAATTAGTGCAACTATAGATAGTTAGTTGCAATATGTAAAATGCAACAAGTTGCAGAGTGGGTTTCTTCATAGTAAAACTGTTTCTGGTTCACATGGAATTTGTAATCTCATCACGCCTCAATTAACTCTATTGAAATTGAAGTAGGTATTTAATGAGCTGTGCGTAAAATTTGCGTTCTGTCTACGTAACTACATGTTACAAGTTAGAAGTAGCTTCCTATTCCTACGTATCTAGTTGAAATTCAATTGAATCCAGATTGTAAATTGTTTAGTAGCTCACTCACCTCATTTGCATTTTTATCCAATGAATTAATTTCAATTATATTTTGCCTTATATAAATTCAAAATGCATTTCTTTCTTTCTTTCTACAGGTTTACGAAGCTGTGCACTGGCCAGACGCTGAATGGCTTGGTCGAGGAAAGTTCACAATTGAAGACAGTCTTGGACGCAACACTTATGTGACAGTGACCACCGAGGAGAATGGAGATGTTGATGGATTGCAATTAGTCAGTCCGACGGGCAAAGAATTCGATTTACCATTTCACGCTGAAGGGCTTCTGTACAGCAGGATTCCTGGTGTCAGTGAGGTATGTCACTTCAGAAACACACGTCTTACAATAAACTAATTCATCCTTTGCCTATTGCTATCTTAATTCACCTGTAGTAATTAACTATACTAGCACAAGTGTTTACAAGGAATCTTATCTTCATAAGTTTCCTTTGTAAATTATTCATGTAACTGTAATAAAATAAGTAATTATGCTCACCATATAAAAAAGGGACTAAATTATACGCTTAGTTGTTATGTTTTATTTCACAAGCCAAGAGTGTAAGTGAGCCTTTAGCTTTCTAAATTATTTTTAGCACCACAGCGTCGTAAAATTAACTATCCCATCTCATTGTAAGAAAAAATTGTCTGTGGTGCATGTATGGGATTGGCAATAGTATTTTCGGTTATGTTTTGCCGACCTGTCCCTTTGGGGTTTTTGTTTCGTAATTTCTCTATTATGATTTATACCTTATTGTTTTGTCTCGTGTGCATTTCCTACTTATGATGTAGTAAAACTATTAATAAACAGCAAGTATTGTTATTATGCATGTAGTTGTATGCAAAGGATCCTTATATAACACTCGAAAATATAATTTGAAATGTAATTATATTATTTATTGCTTGGTTATTTTTAGGCTGGCATCTGGACTTACATTGTTAAATTCTACCAAAACCAATCACAACGACCCATCACCGTAGATGTTATTACCGAGTCTCGCAAACCGGAATCAATCTCTGTCAAGTTCTGGAATAAAGTTGTTAAGCAGCAACAGCAACAGACGCCGGAAACGTCAGAAGCTTCGTCTGCGTTACAGGATAGCCAAAATGACGTGGTTGACGCTGAAGTTGTCCTGCTCTACGCTCAAGTTTCGCAAGGGGAGCTCCCTGTACTCAATGCCAATGTCACTGCAACAATTACCCTTCCTGGTCATCCTCAGCATGGGCCTAGCACTATTAGCGTTCGATTGTTGGACACGGGAAGTGGAGGTAATAACAATGAAGCGTTAATTCCTTTTTACCTGTCTCTAGATTGTTGTGCCGAGGAGAAAGAGTATTAGCCGGTTTTCTAGCCTATATATGCTTTGTATGCACAATTAGCATTAGCTTAAGATTAGCCTGACAATATATCGCCATGCTGCTATTATAAAGACGTAGCTTTTTACATTAACGCATAATACCACTAAAGCTATTACAGAAAATTACTTTTGATTTTATGGAGCGTAAAAAATAATTTATTTTTCTCTTTCTCAAAGAGCTATTCCATTGCCATTAGTGCCTACCCTAGAGCTTAGATAAAAATGTGGTAAAAAACTCATGAGAGAAATCAGCAAAGCTTTTAAATCTTCTTTTCATTTTACGACTTAGCATGGAAATAGACTGTAAGCAAAGCAATTCTAGTCAAGTTCTATTGTAAGGTATAGAACCGAGTTTTGGACGTTGGTAATTGACATACTTTTTATACTTTTCCTACGCAGATCCTGACATTACATGGGGAGATGGAATTTATTCGGCTTATTTCACTCAACTGGGCCCAAATCCTGGATTCTTTAGTGTGAGCGTGCACATTGATGATAATAATGGACAAGCTGTCGTACCCGTGCATACAAATATCTCACGTGGATTTTTGGGTAAGTCTACCTTGTACTTTTATATTGTATGCCTATATAGATGCTCATTCTACTATGTATAGAGAAAAGTGTGTAATATAATTCAGTAGAGGAATTATTAGTCCTCTGCAGAGTTAAATTCTTCACAATGGAGGGATTAACATTTCAAAAGGAATTAAATTAGTTAGCGGAAAATGTCAATTTCGTACTAAAAATGTCTCTTTTTTACTTTCAGACTTTGCTTCCTGTTGTGGCAGCAGCGTTCCTCACATTGCAACAATACCGACTGGTTCCTTCCAAAGGAAAATTGCAGGTCCTTCTTTTGAAATAAAGAATGGAGTCCCATTTGGTGATGATCCTTATCCTCCAGGAAGAGTGACTGATTTACGTGTAGACCGAATTGTTGATTCTACCTCAGAAGTTAAATTAAGCTGGACCGCTCCCGGAGGAGATTATGATAAAGGAAAAGGTAAACATTTAAAAAAATAATTGTAAAAATAATTTTTTAAACAAAAACAGCAAAATTTTTTTGTAGATGTTTAACTAACGATGTTCGTTTTGATTTTTACAGCTGCCCGTTATGAAATTCGTTGTTTCACATCTCGTGAAGCTCTGATGAATGACAATTTTGGAACCCAAGGGATTTTGGTTCACAGCTCGTTAACACCCGAACCTGAAGAATACGGCGTGCGTCAGAGCTGCTCAGTTGGTGTACCATGGTCAAACGAAATATTTTACTACGGGATAGTCTCAATTGACAGCGCACTGAATCGTGGGAAAGTGTCTAATCTCGTCTCTGTTCTCATCAAGGAGACTCCTACATCAACACTAAAAATAATGGATGCTTGGGAAGATGATGCTTTAGTGTCTAACTTAACATCTTCACGATCTCTGAATAAAAACGACAATGTGTTTCAAGCTGGAGCCACTTGGTTCCGCGGACTGAGTGAAGTGGAATTGTACATCATAATTGCAGGAGCCGCCGCATTTCTCTTACTCGTTTCCACATTCATCCTCGTTTTAGTTTGCGTGAAACGAAACAAAAACAAGAATAATGAAGCCCCACCCGCCTACCACAATATCTACGTGGGAGTTGCAAATGGAAAGGGACAGCCACAACAGCCTCCTAAGGATGCCATTGGCTGCTGTTGGGAAAACGAGAGCAATTCTACGGATCCTAATCATCCGACGACTAATCAAAAGCTCTCAGGACTGAACGGCCCTTACTTAACGGATTCAACAGCTTCCTACATCCCCGCATCAGCACTTTGTGCCCCCATGCAAAATGGCTCAATTTACCGTGATATGTATGCCGGTTCCGGATCTACCACTCACACCCACACTCACGACTCCAGTTCCGTTGACTCGAAACCCTCAGATGGGGGCAGCAATGAAACTGTTCACGTTTCCGACGGTCACAACACCCCCGCCTCTTTCTACGCTCCTTCTCAAATCTCTCAAAGGAATATTAACAATATGAATCTCAGCTACGACCATAACAATCTGAACCACAACCACAACAATCTGAGCAGGGACAACATTTTGATCCGAGGAAGTGAATTTAGTCCTTCAGACGATGACGAAGGAGGATTTAAATCTCAACGCAGGGATATGGATGGATTCCATAAAATTGTACCCATGCCAAGTAGTGACTATGATAGTCCATCTATAATGAATGGAAGCACCTACGGGGGCTCCGTTATGTCAATACCTAATAGTAATAAAAAACGAACGAGGCACATTTCGTTCGTGTAGCCACATAAGTAATTTAGTTTAAATCGTTAGCTTTTAAGTATAGTTTATTATCCAGAATTACTTTAATATATTATATTAATCAATCAAAGTCATGCAATCAACGTTTAATGTAAATTTTCAATACGTTATGATGAAGTTGCCCTTGCTAATGTACTCATTTTTTTTACTTTTATATTGCGTTAGTAGCAACTTATTTGCTTTCTTACAATTTTACAAATTCATTTTCACAATATTTTTCTCTTGTAGCATTACAGTAGATTCCTAATACTCAATACATTTGTTTTGTAACTCAATAGCTAGATTGGATCTTATCGTTCATTTTTTTGCTAAGACTTTGATTTAGCTAAAACCCAAACCCAACGAATTCATGTTTTACACAAGTGTTTACTACTTCGCAACTGAAAGCCAAAAATTAGACGCCAATATTTTCCTCAATTTACATTAATTGCAGTAAGTAAGTACTTGCAAGTTATTTCTTCCTCAAGAGTGCCTTATACTAGAGATATTGTGCGAATGAATGACAGTTTGTTTCTATATCCTTTTTTATTTTGTACCTTCGATATTTTGTACATGTGCTTGTACAGTTTGATATACTTACAGATATTATAATTGTGTCGAGTGTGCTTACAATTATCCTGTCACATTGTTACAAATAATGTATTAACACTAGAGCAGCTAAGTAACTACTGTTTACATAGCCTGGCTTTTCATGTGAAAAATGTCCTTGCTGTAACTGTATTCGCTGTACGTTCAATTTTGTAAAAGTGAGAAAGATTTATAATACATGTACATTTATGTATATAGTAGTTTTAGTATTTGTATTGATACTGTGTGGTTGCATCTTCCTGTGAAATGTTGCTTTATGTTTGATTTTGTTTCCTGTGGTAGCATGCTTTGTAGATGTATCTATAATTAGTAATTAGTTAGGTACTAAAAACAGGAAGTGTCGTACCCAAATTGCATTGGTGTTCAGTGTGTCCTAAAGAATACAATAATTAGTGAATTTAAACAAATAGTAATTTACTGTTAGTTGAGTGTGTTAATCAGTCGTAGATATTACATGTGTCATAGTGTAAATAGTTTAAGTAAAGTATGTAGTTAATAATTTACATGAAGTAATTATTGCATTTCGGTACAACTCAATTAATTGTACGTAGACAAGTAATAATAAGAGCTATACAAAGATTATATTATAGTAGCGTATTGTAAATTCCATGTGAATACATAGTGTAAGTGATTAAGATAGGTAGACTAATAAGTAAAGATGATTTTTGAATTAACGTCATTATGAAGAGATGCTCATGAACTGTATACTAATGTTTGTAAACTAATAATATTTACCTGTGTATGATGATGACGAATGAATTGTA
>JABASI010003735.1:0-15673 GCA_019776505.1 Tomocerus nigrus
GTGTGTAGAGAGAGATGAAAGAGTATAAAGATAATGCTAAAGAGTGAGAGTAGTACAACTAATATGCATGTAAACAACAAACTACTCGACAAGCACAGTGAGTGTGAATAGACTTACTAAAACTGGTTCGGGGTTAATCCGGAACAGCTAAATGAGAATTAGAGAGAAATCAGCATGTGACTCCAGTCCAGATGATACATAAACAAGTAGCATGTAACGGACCCCGAATATTTCAATGCAATAATTCAATCCAACCAACCAACGACATTTATACAATAAATCCCAATCCTCTCTACTACTGTCTCGACTACTTTTATATAGATACTTTCCATCTATAAATATATGGCTTAACTATTCGTAATAGCTTTCTCTGCTATTATAAAAGTAGTTGTATACTTTCTAGAAGTCAAATCACAAGATATATATAAATATATACCTACTACACAATAAAAACACAATTGTTTGGCTGTAGGACGAGTATTTAGACAATGTCCACAATACAATAATATTAGACAAATAGCATTCCAACATAATCATCTATAGTAAGTAGACACTATACAGTACTTATAGAGTATAGAGAAGAAGAGAAAGTACATGGTAAGTAAGTCACATGAAACATGAACTGAAAAGAAGTTTTACGAGCTATGCATAACGCTGATAATAGTAACTAACACTAGTACGTGTACGATAAGCTATAATATATAGAGTACGATAACTAGTAAATGTGGTAATAGGTACGCTAATAAAACGAAACCGAATTACATAGCAAAGGAAACCGCGATATATTACGAGTTTTACTTTAGTCCACCTACTTACTCTACGAGATAAACTGAATTAATTTCTCTACATCATAAATTAAATTGGACAACCAACAAAGAGAGCGACATTGGAAAAGAGCTGAGAGAGAGAGAGAAAGTATTATGTATGTACGTATAGTAGGTATAGAGTTTTTGGATGGGATTCGGCACGGACGACGACGGACCTATAATATTTCTCTTTTAACTTATGTAGTCTGGTGCTATTAGGGAGTGCTTACTTATAAATGTACTAGTTTTAGCATTAGAGAGGATTTTCTCCAGCTTTCACTATTTTATTTCGGCATGACTATCAACTCAAGTGAACTCTCTCAACTATTATTTACTATCTTAAGAGTGTATGCTTTATTTTATGTAGCATTAGTAGTATAAGAGCTCCTTTCTCCTTCTACTCCTTCTTAAAAGCTACACATAATATTTTCTCTACTTGACTAAAAGAGATTCTATGCTATGCCCCTATAAATAATAGGTCTTCTTCTAGGTGATAGGATCATTACAAGAGCCAAAAACTAATGTATGTAGTACATACATACATGATGTGCTCTTATAAAATGGTGAAACATAGACTGCTTGCCGAGAGAGACGCAACGAGAGAGTCATCCTATCTTTTAGAGTAGTAGTACTACGCGAGTTAGTCAAGTATGATAATAGATCATTCATGTAGCGTAAGGCCATTAGTGGCGGAATTTCATACTTGAGTAGCTCGAAAAGAGTTGAAAATCTTATAAAATTCAGATATTTTACAGGAGAATGAAGTCGAGAGCTGTAGTCACTCACTTCACTTTTTTCTTTCCTTCTCCTCTTCTCAGAAATACAATCACATCAACAATAAGGAGTGAAACGTGGAAATTTATGCCCAACTAAAAAAGTTTGGCACACTTTTCCATTAAGAGCCATTTGATTTGGCATCGTGTGGTGCTCTATGTGAAGAAGGCATCAGCCTGAGTGACTGAAGAAGAAGAAGAAGAAGAGACGTTCTTCTTCTTCCACAGTTTAGTCGCATGTGTACATATAGCCCATAACTAGTTTAACTCGACGACTTCCCACCAACCAACCATCCACCAGCAACCAGCCACCAACCTCAACTTTCACTTCGACTTTCGACTTCTTAACGTCGAAATCGGAAGGACAGAAAATGCTGTGTGAAGAAAAGAAAGGAAGAGGTGGGGTAGGTCTCTCGCTCTACCTTCTTCTTCAGCATCAGCCCTTTCCCTCTTATATTTCACTTTAAACTGCGATGTATGCAGTCAACTCAACTCTCCTGTTTCTCAGAACACTGCCCTTTTCTCACAGTAATAAGAGGCTAAGAAAGCAACTGGAGTTCCGCCAGAAGGAACAAATCGAAAAAATCCACACTATATAGCCTATAGTCATAGAAAGCCCATAGAAGCCTTTACTTTTACATTTACTATATTTGATTTTACAAGAAAACCACTGCATATAGTAATAGTAAGTACTGTAGAGTAGTGTTGTAGTTGTAGTATATAAATATATTAGAAAACTAGTAGAAGAAGAAGAATATATAGTAAAAAGAGAATACACAAGACAAGAGAGAGAGAGAGACAATACAGCAATGCTAACAAAAAGATAGAAGTTACGTAAGTTAACATATGTAGGAAGAAACGAGAAAAGAACAAGTATACTAATGCAATATAATATGAATAAAATAGAATCGGATAGTACCTATGAATTGGACGCAGGTTTAGAACTCATACATTGTACATGAAAGTTGAGAGCATGTACTAGTGGTAAGAGCTATGCACGTACTTAAACATGTAGATGTGTGAAAATACATTCACGAGAGAAAGAGAGAAAGAGAAAGAGAGAGAGTCAAGAGAAACACACTAAGGGTAAAATTCGAACTTCGCTTTTGAAATGGGGAAAAGGAATTTTTTTTCTTACTTTCCCTACATTAGACTAACATCGAAGGACGTAGATAAGTTTGCAAATCTGCAAGTGCCAAAGCATGTTCGCAACTACTAACTGTTTTACAGTTTTCAACACTAGTGGTAAGAGCTATGCACGTACTTAAACATGTAGATGTGTGAAAATACATTCACGAGAGAAAGAGAGAAAGAGAAAGAGAGAGAGAGAGAGTCAAGAGAAACACACTAAGGATAAAATTCGAACTTCGCTTTTGAAATGGGGAAAAGGAATTTTTTTCTTACTTTCCCTACATTAGACTAACATCGAAGGACGTAGATAAGTTTGCAAATCTGCAAGTGCCAAAGCATGTTCGCAACTACTAACTGTTTTACAGTTTTCAACGGTTCGACTATAAAATTCTTAGCCACGTCCTGTCTGCCTGCCTGCCTGCCGACGTTTCACATAACATAGTTTTTCTTCCTTACATAGGTAGCTATTCAATCCACCAGTAAATACTAAACAATGGACTGGTGTTCAAAGAAGTTTTTTTCTCTCTCCTCAATTTCCTATTTGTTTCCTATGCCATTGAATATGCCTAGCACGAGCTCGGCGTCTTCTCAGTTGATGCCCTTTGAAATTACGCTACCTTATGTGAAAAATTTTCCTTTTCTTTTGCTAAGCATAATTTGATTGGCTTCATGTTCCATTTTATTCGACTAAAAACATCAAAGAACAACTTGACGGGGGACCTTATCGTAGATACTTAAAAATAATGGAAAATCAACAATTTTTCTTAAGAAAGGAAAAAGAATTACCTCACAGGGTGGTGGATTACTCCGGTACGATGGGACTATTTTGAAAGTGACCGATCCACGGGCGTCTCTCTACACATGAATCAAACCAGCAAATAAAATTATACGAAACTCTTGACATCCCCCGTCTAATATCTTTTAAAAGAGTTAAAAAGATCGTATATATATAGTATAGGTATAGTATTAGTCACAATAAGAGGATCTATATAATATAAGACATAAATAAAAGAAATAATATTGTCAACTGGAAAAAGGTTCTGGACTCCAGAGAGGATTCACTTCTCTCTCTAGTGCGGAGGAAAAGGAAAGAGACAGAGAGAGTCGACAGGACAGTTTCCCCTTTTCCCAGTTAATATAAAAACAGATAAATATATACAAAGTGGAAATGTAGACAGGGAAGAGAAGTTGAAAACGGGGGAGAAATCATATCGTAATAACATATCAAGCCATAGGCCTGGCATAACATGACAGCTCATGATTAACCTAATAATAAAAATGACAGGGACATTAGATAGAAAGAGAGGAGAGTAGAATGGAAGTCAACACAAGTCAAACTGAGTTGACTTGAGGGAAAGAAAAGCGAAGCCGAGAACCTACCAGCATAGTCTGTAACTGATCAACAGTTTGATTGTAAACCGGAATTCCATTAATTTCCCGAATTTCGTCACCAACGTGAAGGGTAGCTTGTCTATGTATCATCCCGCCATGAAGGATTCTCGCAACGAGGCACCGTCCGTCTTCCGTCAGTCGTAGAGTGATTCCCATCGGCTCACCTGAATTCTTTTGAAATTGAACTAATCGAACCCTCGTTACTTGAGCCTGTTGTTCCAAATCACTTTCATTGTCCTCATTCACTCCATTAAGGTAAGGGTAGACTGCAGGTGGGGTTACACGCACAGCGTCTTCGCCGTACACTTCGTGCACTGACACATCATGAGCTTGGAGCACACCCTGTAAACACAGAAGAAGAAAAAAACAAATCCATTATCATCCGATTCCACTTTTCCTTTTCCCGACCGACTACAAACCCGTTTTCATCCCAATAAAATCATAACTACATATGTAGATAGTAAAATAACCATTTTTACATGCTTAAGTTACTTTCTCTTGCTTTACGACCACCCACCACATTCAAGACATAGGCCAGCAGAACCAACACTTGAATTTCTCTCTCATTTCTTCCATACATTTCTTATGTATCCTGTCCTTATAAAACATCATATACTGGCACACATACAACAACTAGTAATTCTTTTGTGCATTTATGAGCGATAGAGCGATACACACACTTAGGCACGAAAGCTTTTACACTATGCAAAGAAAGGACATAGGAGTGTAAGGGAGAGTGAGTGAATGAGTACAAACTACAGTAGAGCTACATACTACAACCACCGGATGGGAAAAACCAAGAGAAGAAAGAAAATAAAAAATTCTCCGCCAACAGGAAAGCAACATATCATCTCCCAAAGACCCAAGTCTAAGGTAACAGTAGACAGATACAAAGTAGTAGCACAGAATGGCAACGGTAGCTTTTCATTTGCGGGGAAAGTGACTAGGAGAAGGGAAACCAGTGGGAAAGTTTCTAGGTCACACCTCCTGGCGCCAACAACTGTTCATAAAATGCTGCTGAAAGTTCCGCTTTTTTACTTTCACATATTATACATACATACATATAATAAATATAATAGCTGGCCACATACTCCTACTCCATACACATATCCCCCTTCCCTTCCTAAACAATTTCATAAAGAACACGACGGCCTAGACTGATATTACAACGACTCCTGTCTAATAGTCCCACACATACATAACTACCACTACTACTAGATCACAGAATGCTCATACATCTGCATGCCACCATGAGATAATAGTTGATACACTTATTGTTCGTTAGAACCTTTTCTTCCCTACATACACAGCAGCCAAAAACGAAACTGAACGTCAGTCCACTTCACATGAGCACTCCAGGCCAGGCTGACAGATTCTTCTTCCTTTATAAGCACTTGTGCTGTTGAAGATGTCCTCTGTTCTATGTAGATACTCTTATGTTACAGCTACCTACTATAGCTACCAATCTATCTATCTACCTATCTACTTAAATATATATGCCCATTTTGTGATGGCATTTACCTAAAACGCATATGTATATTATAGGAATAGCTTTCTTGTTATGACAATGTAAACTTATTTGCTTTTACATTTAAGTATCTAGATGTTAGTTGGATGAAGGGAGTTGGTATATGAGTGTAACATCTCCTTTAGTACATTATTATGCTTTACTTTCAATAGAATAGAAAAACGGTTGTAGTATATCGGGAGGTAGCCCAGGACAGGATGCCATTGTTATTCTAATGTGAGAGCATGTATGTAGTAGGAGTTGGAAAGGAAAATGCATCTGGTGGTGAGTGTGAAGAAGAAAAAGGGGAAGATGAAGCAGTTGAGTTCCAATGGGAACAAGAGGTAATTCTCCGGGCATTTCATTCTCTCCAGCCAAATGGCAGCGTGGAAAAATTCCCCCCATAGAATGCATACAAATGGGAATCATCTCATTTTCTCTTTGCCAGTTTTATGTTTTAGTCGCAAGTTGAGTCGGAAAAGCAAACTGTACAACTCTTCCAAGTGCCAATAAGTTCTCACATCACACGTAGTGCCAAAAGGCCAACTTATCTCCCTTCTGCACTCAACTGAACTAAAGGCACACTCTCCTAATAGAAACCTAGTATAGTTTATTATAATCATGGACGACTTTCCCTACGACTTTCTCCAAAACATACTCCCTGCCTGGCATATATAAATATAGGGAGCCATTGCATTGCCCAGCCACCACACCACACCGCTCCTGGCTTACTTATTGTTAGCATCGTCTGTCGACTCTCCTTCTCTTCCTCATCCTTTCATTCCAGATTCCTATTGCTTAAAAGAGCAAAGCAACTCTCTATGTTACTTTCACTCTTTCCCTTCCTTTTTACTCTTTAGGTATAAGTGTGTGTTCCGTTATGTCGGATCTTATGTTTTATATCTAATGTAATGTATAAGTACAGAGGTTGTAGTCAGCCTACTACCTACATACAAATGTGCACTCAACTCAACTCTATGCTACACAGAGGGAATGTGTGAGAGAGAGAGAGGAGAATCAAAATGCATCTCTCTCTCCTCTCTTTATCTATGTTACTTCTAGTTACCCTTACCTACTTCTTTTAGCTCTAAACTGCAATTCACCAGAAATGGCAATACTACAAGGCAATAGTGGGAGTGGGAATGGTATGAGAGAGAGAGAAGGGAAGGGAAGGAAAGCCAACATCCATTCCGTTTCGTGTCATTCTCCCGTTTTCCACTGCCAAATGCTTTCTCATTTTTCTCAAATTACCACTTTTCATTTCGTTGGAAAAAAAACCCGGGTCCGTAGTGTACATTTATACATAGTGCTCTTCCTACTTAACTACACACCTAGCTATATCTGTAGCATTGGAAAAGTTAGAGTAGACGGAGCTAGAGCAACTAAGATGTACCTACACTCAAAAGTGGATGAGAAAGATATTATTTATATTAGGACGTTACTTGCCCACGTTAGGTGGGCAGAGAAAGTACGAAAGAGAGAGAGAGAAAGCACACACACATACAAGGACTAGACTTTTTATACATGTAAGTCACACTAGATATAATGTGTAGCTCTGTTTCAAATCTTCCCCTCACTCACTCTCTACTACGACTACTCTACATACATATTCTATGAAATAAATGTAACGTTCTCCAGATATGTGCTCGTTTCAATTCAATTTTCATCTCCCATCTCAAAAGGGAAACTATGTGAGATGAAAGTGTACAAATAGAGATGCTACGTTAAGCAATAAGGATACTACTGCATGACATGGCTTCTCAGTATTAATTCTCAACTCTCTCTCTCTTTCTCTCTGACATCCTACGCTATAGTAGTATAGTGAGTATCATATACAGAGGAGCTAGCTAGCTTGAAGAGGTAGCCAGAGAAGAAGAGCATAACTATTTCATCCAATCCCTTTCCCCGAGTTTCCTAAGGTACTTATACTATGACATGGCAAATGGCAATGGCAATGCAATAGAAGAGCATAAATAGATATGACCTGATATGGAAGTACACTACAAAGGCCATGCTCCTTCGAGCTACTCCTACCACTACCTATAATAATATATAATATATAAGACAAAACAAGAAGTACTATGGATGGATGTGTGTGAGTGTGCTAAAAGTTTACCTTCAGAGTATTCATCTTGATCTTCTCGTCTCTTCCCCTCCTCAAAACGAGCCTTCTTCCTCCACAACTTTCTTTATCATCCAAAGCTACACTAAACGTAATATATATGCAGTTGGAACTAACAACTAACTGAAAGGACCTACTCACTGTCTATGTATAGTGCCCATTCCTTAGTTAGAAAAAGGAGAGAGTGCATATTATATACATAGTAGATATATAGTATATATATATGTATATAGGTATGTATATAGTAGCTACATATTAGAGTAATGTTAACTAAGGCCAACATGCTACATCACATCACATACAGGGATTTCATCTCTTCTACTACGTTTCGTTTCAGCAGAAATGGATCGATGCATCGAAGGGTCGTCGTGGCACGGCGTGGCATCCTAAGTTTTCCCTTCATTCTATCAGCAAGCAAGAGAGCTGAGAGCAAGAGAAGAGAAAGCGAGCCGGGAAAAGTCCCTCTCTCTCTCTTTCTCTTTTGCTCCTCTATGCTCTTATGCTGATGATTCTGTGTGTACCTTAGTCTGAACCTGAACTCAACTCTCAGTGTGCATGCATGGCAGATATTGTATCAGTAGTCAGAGATGCAAGAGAGAAAAAGAGAGATATACATCTATCCATACTATTTGTTGTTGTGTATATGCATCTAGTAGAGCTATGTGTGAAGTTGAAAGGATGAGGGTTGGCTATATGCCTCTACCTCCCTCACTCTCTACTCTAAGTGCAATGAAATAGAGTAAAGAAGAGTAGTAAAGTGAAGTAATGTAATGTAGGTGAAGTGAACATGCATGTATTCCGCGGATGCTTTGCTTTTGCAAGTAGGCCAATCCATGGCAGGCCAAACCGAACGAGTCGAACGAAGAAGGGAAGTGATAGAGGTACGAGTTGTTCCAAGACTAGGAGACCCAGCCATAATAGGATAACCAAGGAGACGGCCTTCGGAGGCTGAGCCGCCCTCTTGGATCCCCGAGGTATCGATTGAACCGAGAGAGAGAGAGACAGAGAGAGAGAGAGAGAAACAGAGCCACACACAGATTCCAGTGAAAACCCGGCTCTATTGGGGACCCTGCGCATGACTTGCTCTTCTTTCACTCCTTTCTCTTTCTCTCTCTCGACATACACAAGTACTAGAGCTATCTGTCTCTATTCCTCTCTGCCAAGGCAAAACTATTGAATCCGAACGAAGTGAAATGCACCAGAGAGAAAGAGTAGTGTCTCTGATAGACACATATTATATGAAATACTACATATATATATACATAGTACAATTATATATATATATAGGGAGAAAGTATTAGAGACTAATCGTAATGTAAGGATACATATAATAAATAGATAGAAATGCTTTACGTAACTATTAAACTATATGTAGCTAGGTATAATATAAATCTAATGGTATAGGAGCATTAAAGCTCCTATTTATATTATGCTTCCTCTCAGTAGGATGATGTTTCTTTATTTCTAGGCCAGATAGTACAACAAGCACACAATACAACACACTCCGTTGCCCATAACGAGTTTTTTCATTCACTTTCATTTCTACCATAACACTGTCATATATCTATTAACTCCCTCTCTCTCTCTCTCTCTGAGTATTCTTTGAGACTATAGATATCGGATGTAAGTAATAGTATGTGGAAATGTGGACTGCAAACAGAGTTAGCTATAAATGCATGCCTCCACAGAGTATAACCAGTTTGTTTGCTCTGGTAATGCAAGGCAAGCCAAGTCTCAAACAGATTCACACACACACATGATACTATTATATTATATGGTGTAGTAGAGTAGAGACAGGACGGAGATATTTATTTATCCATGTGTGCCCATGTATCTATCTATGGGGAGATAGGGACAGTAAAGAGAGAGAGAGATGCTCAACTCATCCGGCAAAATAAATGGCAGCCTTACTCCGTTGACCCTTTCTCTCAAACTCCACCACTTCTCCTTCTTCGTCTTATATATATTATGGCCGAATAATAGACGTAGTCAAGTTGACTAACTAACTAAGTATACGCATTTAGGAGAGATAAATACATGGGAAAGTTGTTCATTACCAGACTTATCAGTTGGCTCAGATCGAGATAAGAACTCAACTGACTCTCACCCAATTTCCTCTGTTAGTAGCTAAAATCTTCCGACGTAATCTGATTAAATGAATGCTTCTTCCATCCGGTCTTTTTGTCATGGACAGAGAGGGGTGAAGCCTCGCCAAGTTAGACACAGTTTTAGCAATAGAGAAAGTATATAGTAAATGCATGCATACATATTTAATACTTACGTAGACACAGCAGAGAGAAAGCACATGGAGGGTGACTATGCAATTTTATCCAGGTTAATATATTATTTTGGCAATTCTAAATAGATGAGATGCTGAATGGGTTTATTATAGGTAGAGGGACATGTCCCATGGAGTGGGGAGTTGAGTGGAGCAAAACAGAAGTTAATATTTTTAATGACTAATGGAGTGTAATATAATGTAAAGGGCAGGAGGTTTTTACTCTGGAGAGCTGGGCAAAGCAGGAGAAAGTAGAAAGTCCCTGTCTCTTGTTTAATAAATTACTGCGGAGGGAAATTATACTGCAGTTCGGTTCACTAGTTTTGTTTTCCTATCTATCGTTCCCATCTAGTGCACGGAAAAGGAGAAAGCAAGAGAGAGATCTGCTCTCTTAAGTAGGTAAGTATCTTTAGAAGCCCAAATCTCTATTATGGCTTCTTTAGAAAACAATGACAGTGACAGTTGACTGCTCTTAGAGAAGGAGAGAGACAGGAGGGGAAAAAAATGCAAACAGGACAAGGCAGGGCTGGAGTTAGACAGTCCAAAAGCTAAATCAGCTCAAGTCAAGGGAAGTCAACTGAGCTGAGTTTAAGGCCAATATTAAGCTAGACTATCTATTGGACATAAAAAATAGAGAAGAGAACAACAGTATGCTTAGGAAGTACAAATAGGTGAACTAAAATAGCTAGTAAAAGGCGGAGTGGAGAAAAGCCATATCCATTTAGGAGTTATATCACCCTATATATAATGTATAGTGTAATAGAGGGGTAGCAGTTGGATTGAATGGCTGGCTTAGCTCAACTTAATACTTTTCCTAGTGCATACCAAGTGCTTTAGTTACTTGAGGTATGGAGATAGCATCTAAGATTTTCTATAATGTACTAGTTTACTGTTCTGATGCTCTGCTCTGTTCTGTATCGCACTTTCCGACTTCCATTTTACATATCTCCACTGCCTGTGGTTCGCTTTGGTTACATAAGGTCCCTTTATTTTCCTACTTTCTATTACGATGGCTATGTCATCTGAAATGGAAGGAGAACAAGGCGCTCTAACCACAATTCATCCCTATTTCGACAGAAGAGACACAGCAGGTCAAACAAGTGAAAGTACACTATCCTCTGTGCACAAGGAACCCATCTGTCTTACCTAATCTACTCTATTTCTTAGTTTCACTTCCGACCTAGATTCTCATATATCAGAAAGGTAGGCAACCAACCCATCTCTCTCTCTCTCTCTCCCATGTAGCTAAACTCTTATTCCATTGGAAATTGTCTCTTGCCGACTTTGACTTTCTTCTTTCAGTCCACAACGATGTTTCTACGTAGCTGTGCATTAGAAAGGTAAGGGAGAGAGAGAGAGAGAGCTTTAGCTTTTCTATCTCCCTCCTCTCTTCCTCTTCCCCAACTTTTATCTGACTACAAAAAGCCAACTTTATCTCCTTCTGTCTTTCACAGGAAAGCTAAAAGGTTCTCGAACATTTCCGTCCCTGTTACCAAGCTCATTAAATACATTTCGCTCCTATTTCTTCCGTAGTCCTTTTAATAAGACTCGACTTTCTCCCTCTCACTACTTTTACTGATACTCACATAACCATATTATATCACATTCAATCAAGGAAAGGAAAATATTAGACTCTACGACTACTATGGTACTTATGTACAATGTGTGCCTTGGAGCAATACAGATATGTTTACAATAGCGGTCGTTAAACATAGATCTACTTAAGATAGGAGCTTTGACACGAAATTTGCCAGCGTAAATAGGGAGAAAGTCGTATAAACACACATGAATAATGCAGAAGGAGATAGGAGTTATGTGCCGGTTTATTACGTCGCAGTAGTAAAGCAAAACTAACGAGAGGAAGTTGGTAGGCACATACTTATGTATAAATATCATATTAGATGTACAAGACTACTCTCACTCTAGGTGGATGGAGAGTAGTAGGAGAGTGTGCATGGATGGAGAATGTAGGCTAATATATGTACAAGCTACTAATAAACTAATAACCTAAATTCATTCTGAAGAAATGAGCCGCCTGGAAAAAGGAGTAGAGTGAAAGGAAGTAGAGAAAAGCACTATGTGCAACTAATAGTGCAGAGAATACTAATAATATAACTTCGAATATTAAACGAACAAAAGTCAAATCAAAGGAAAAGTCAACTAATCGGACTTGTCCCTTGAATGCGAATTAACTTTCGTCTTTTTCTTAATTAACATGCTGAGTTCCACTACACAAGAGACAATTAGTTGAAAAGAAGGAAGTCATAAGATAAGTACTTTTAGAGTAGTATATATGAAAGACAGGGATTATATATAAATGCTATTATACCTAACTAAGTAGGAATCTATATAATTTGCCATACCTATATATTTACATATATGAAGGAACACGCAAAGTAGAATTACATCGTCGAAGAAGAAGAAAACTCCACCAAACGTTCACAACTTTTAGTAGTAACCGTTAGTTGAGAATCTGTTATGACGAGAAGATGAAATTTTTTGAATTTAGTCTCTCACTACTACTTAGCTCCATGCAGATTATCAAGGGCTGATCTAATTAAGAAACTTTGTTCCATAGCTTTCTCCAAGACTTTCTTTTTATGGCTGAGTGAATAACTAAGGACTTTCTCTTTAAACAGAGAAAGTGAGAACGGAGTGAAAATAATGTTCCTGCCTTTTTTCTGCAGGCCTACTCAGTGAACAAGGATGTAGCCCTACAGAAGGGACCAGATACTAGAAACTACCAAAAAAGGAACCCACTCCCTATATCTACCAAAATAATAATAATAACTATAGGAGTCAATAGAAAAGAATGAGACGAAGAAGAAGGGAGCCACTACTAGAAGGATATGCCATGTCATGCCATCACAGCAGAAAACGGGAGGAGAGAGAGAGAAGAGGCGAGAGAGCTCCTTAGCAAAGCCAACATCAACTTTCCCTTTCAAAGGAAATGAAATGCCTCTCTTTCTTTCAACACATCTGTGAAATGTGTTTATCCCTTATCGATAAAACAATAGCGTGATTCCATTCTGCCTGCCTTGACTTGGCCAACTCTTTCTTTCCCCTCGCCTCTCTCTCTCACTCTCTAACACTACAACAGCTAAAAGTAAAAGTAAAAATACTCGCACAAAGTCATAACTCTCTTGGGAGATCTCGACAAGAAACTAGTTAAACTTTACGTGGAGAAATTATGAACTGTTTAAGTAGGTATTGGAGTTGAGAGTTGGTGTAATTACTAAGCTCATAAATTGCTGGACCTGAGAGAGTCGAAGAGAGAGAACCGCTACCCACTCTCCACACTTACATACTACAATACAAAAGTAGTAAGTAGTAGTAGGAACCAAGAGGGAGGCTACTCTGTTCATTGCGATTACTATTGCTTTGCCTAAGTACTATCTATCTATCTCTAAGTATCTGTTCAATGATATGCCATTGTGTAATGTAATGTAATGTAATGTAAGGGAAGCCAAGTGTGGCGTGTAGTCTTTCTCTCTTTTCCACGTACATACTAATACAGAAACGAGGAAGAGAGAGAAAACTATGTCGACTATGTACTAGTAGTATCTAGTTTAAGTAACTAACTATATATATCTAGTGGTATGGAGAGTTTTAGGCAGAGTTGAGTCTCTATTCCACATTTCCTACATTACTTACATTAGATTGCATTGCATTTCATTGCAGAAGAGAGATGCGATTTCGCAATGCGCAAGAGAACGGGAGAAAGAGAGACATATAATAGTGTAACACGGAATAGCAGAGCAAGTCAGAGAGAGAGTCACTCGACAACAGAATATACACAAAGAAGACAAGGAGAAATAGTTTTGTCATTTATGCTCTGACTCTATACTATGTCTTGAATGTACATACATTAGGAGCTAACATATGAGCAAAGTAAACTTTGCGAAATGTCTATAGAGCTTAAATTCCGATTGGAATTCGATTGGCATGTTCAAGTCGACATGGAACGACAAGGGAAGACAAGGAAAAGAAATATTTTAGCGAAATAGCAAAGTGACGTTATATTACTCTAATATGAAATCATAGAGCTATATTTAATATATTTATGTGTTATAGAGGGGAATAAGTCGGAGAAAGAGGAGGAGAAGAAGAAGAAGAGATGAGAACAAATGTGAATGTAATCCAATTGAGTAACGAGGAAAGTGAGAGTAGTGCCATATCTATGCTATTTTAGTAATAACATAACTTCACATCTTATCATTAGCTATAAGAGTTAGATAGAGAAAGGGAGGACGACGGCGACGACGGTGGTGTTCCTTCCTAGATCTAATAATCATAGAAGATGGTTAGCCATAGATAAAAGCACGTGAAACAGATATGATTCTTTATTAGCTATGTCATATTAAGTAGATAGGTGGGTAGAGTGGGTAACTAGTGCATAGCATATCGGGATAGGATGTGGGGAAAAGCAGGCGTCTCCAGTAAATATTATTATTATTATTATTATGGAGGGAAGAGTAGAGAGGAAGTCGGCTACGGCCAAACTATTATTGATACAATGGAAAATCATGTTAAAATTGCCTGGTGCTGGTGATGATGCTGATGATGGTGATGGAGATGATGTGGATGCTGATGATGTTGCTGTCCATGGCTGTGCCCATGCTGGTGCGGCAAGTATCCATTCGGCATAGCCATCCCAGTGGGATTATGGATCGGACAAGGTGGAGGGACGTAGTCCATGAAATCCGGATGATAAAACGGAGTTGGGTACTCCATCCTACGTTGGAAATATCCTTGCGGGAATCACACTCTCACTAAATACGAAGAGAGAGAGAGAGAGGACCAGAGACGGATCTAGTCCAGTCAGTCCAGTTCAGTCGAACGAAACTCAACCACACGACGTAACGTAATGCAATGTAAAGGGAGCCAGGAGCAGTCAGCAGAATAGTAAAGTAACTGTGTGTTATGTACACAAGAGAGAGAAAGTAGTAGTAGACGAGAGAGAGGAAAAGAAATACAACTGCTACATATACACTAATGCTTATGTAGTGGATGTAGAGAGGAGGACAGGACACTGATGTAGATGTAGTGTTTATAGGTAGGCACCTAATTTATAAATATATTACTGTGTAGATATATATAGGTGTTCTCATTCATATAATATATATATATGTATATGTATATATATAAGGATTAGCTTAATAGCGTATGTATATTATGAGTGCTATGTATATGTATACAGAGAGAGAGAGAGAGAGAAGAATAGAAGTAGCGAGGCAGGCAGGGAACTCCTAAATCTCCACTCAATTCGCCTGAACTCTCAAAGCTCGGCTTGAGCTAGACGCGTGCTTTCTCTCATGTTGGCTTTCTCCGTAGCAGCCTCTCTCCTCCTTCCGTAGTAGTATGTAGTAGTAAGTAGTAGTAGCGGTATGGTAGCTCTCACTATAAGCAAGTTAACTGCTGTGGTTTGGTTTGGTCTGGTGATAGTCGTATTCTCGTACAGCACATTAAACCTCAGACAGAGCAATCATCTCATCAAATAACAATCACCTTTCCTTTTTCCTCAATTTCTTTTACTTTACGTTATTGTGGTGTGTTGTGTGTGTAAGTGTGGTACTCTGTCATGTCTCTGTTGGGCAGAGAGAGAAAGAGCTGCGCCAAAACAGAGCCAATTACACTCTGTATACAAATTAAACTCACTAGGTA
>JABASI010003736.1:0-15673 GCA_019776505.1 Tomocerus nigrus
TCTTATCTTTTCTTGGAATGCTGCTAACACACGTCAGTGCTTACGTCAAAGTTTAGTATCTACCTAGGGACCTATGTATTATACATGGGGATTTAAAGTGACCATGGGGACTTAAGATTTTAACGACCATTACCCCATTAATTAGCCACATTAATACCCCAGTGGGTAGCTATATGGCCGTGGGGATTTATTTCGTAAAATACGGTAGATTAAGCCCTACAGAAATCTAATATTACTTTTCGGACTCAATTGCGAGTGCTGCCGGATGATTGCAATTTGAATTCGTCAGAAAGAAATATAAAAGTGAATTATAGAAGAACTGAAGGTTATACTAGAAGAAGATACTGAAGAATTACAGAAGAAGATTATAGAACTGAACACTAACCACAGAAAGATCCTCTTCCTCGTCCATAGTTTCTCCAGAGAGACCGGGCAAAAGTTGTCCCATCTACACAACATTGAAACAGATATGAGATATAGATAAGAGCTTGAACAAATGTGGTTAAATTATGCTGATGTGCTTAATTACCAGAGCTGAGATAATTTTCATATTAATTATACTATACGTACACTCGACTGAGCGCGAAAGCCACGTCTCAGAATTTGCACAACATCTGTTCTGTGCTGGCTTAACTTCGAATATTGTCCTTAAAATTCTACACGATTTAGGCTGCTAGCACTTTGTGCCAGCCACCTAATGCGTGAAATTTGTGGCCAATAATTATTCCATTAAAAACTAAGAAAATAGTCATTTAAATATATACACGGCAAACAAAAATATATGTTTTAAAGGCATTTTTTATAAACGACACCTATTTAATACTTATTATTAGTATATTTGCTGAATATTTTTTGTTATCTTTTGATGTAAGTATTTCCTACTTAATTTAATCATTGTCAACAATGAGTAGCTGGAATAACTACAAATGCCTTATCACTTATTGTTATATTTCATAAGCTTCCAATACTTGTTTCAAAAATATGTAAAATACGCTTAATTAATAAAATACGTCCAACGAGACTCCTTGTGAAGTTGTGAAACGCCGGCATCCGAAGTTTCAAAGTTCACAGTGTACAGTACACCAGAAAAATATGTTTTATTTAAATTTTAACAAATTTAATTAACAAACCGGATTTCCACTTCCATTTTCGATAGGTCCCGATTCCCACATTTTCTTTTCATGGTCTTTAGCTTTAAGCATATCAAGTAGAGTTTGCTCCGTCTCACTCATATCCAGCACCATTCTTTCCAATTCAGCGTACTGCCTTACATCGCCCTGTAAACCAAACAAAACTTAGTAAATGAAAATATTCATATGATTTTTGAAGAAAATCCTTTAAAACATTTTGAGCCCACACTGCTAGTAGAAGGAGTTTACGTTGTGCGCTGACAATACTAATTCAATGAAACTGCTATTACTTTGGGATGGAAAATCTTAAAATTCGGAGAAACACAATAATTGTATAAAAAATATCGCTAAAACATCAAAATGATGACACAACAACCTAACAATATTTACCTAATATACATTGAAAAGGGCTAATAAGTAAAATCATATGGGTATTACAGAATTTATGGGTCAAATGTACAGAAATTGGGTAAATAGCTACTAAGCACTGACTTAATGTTAGTAAATAAATTGGGATATACAGTGATTTTTAACTCACAGGGTCAATACTGTTGGAAAACTTCCGCATAGCAGACGTTGCTTTTTCTATGCATTCTCTGATTTTCTTCAGTCGACTTAAAATATGATCTTTCTAAAATTAAATAAACAAATACCATTAAATGTTCATTAAAACTCTCATTCTCCCTTATCCATTTAAAATAGGCGGAGAGAAGATTAATCTCGTGTTTATTAAATATATTTCACGGCAAATTTTTAAAAAAAATTTTGCATCCGCAGATGGTAAATACAAACAGAAGAAATGTCTTTCAATTATATTGTATTGGCTTACCGGAATTCTACCGTCCTTTTCTTTGCCCTTATCTGCCATAGCTAAATTTGAATTTAATAGAGCTCCGATTCATTCCTGTAATCAAAACCATCCAAGCCTATGGATTTTAAAGATAAAGACAAAATTTTAATAATAATAATATTAGAGTATGCTCAATCTTTCAGTGTGTTATTGTACATCGTATATTAGACTTATGGTATAAGATTGTATTTTGAGTATTCCATGCGTACTTAGTACATATGGACTACGTGCTATACTATAATTATAATTATACTCACTTACGTAGTAGCTATGTTATTGTATAAGATTGTATAGTGTATATATGGTGTATAGTGTGTGGCATATACAGCGTATTGCTTAAATTTGTGTTTGGTGTATATCTAGTGTGTAGTAGTGTAGTGTAATTAAGGTTGTCTATATTGTAATATTGTAAAGACAGGGGGCGCAAGGATTTTGAACACTTTTAGATTTTTTAAGGTTGGGTGTCCACTGTGTTGTGTGCTAGAAATTTTAAGATGTGACTGTTGGGCGCGCTAAGGAGTCCCTCCTCTCGAAGCTAAAGCGTCAGTTTTTGCTTTCGCTTGGTCAGCAGGCAAAGTGAAGAGTGGGAGAGAATTTCGTTCAGAAAAGTTAAGGCCATTTCAATTTTGTCGATATGGAGAGACGATCTACCCGGGGAAGGTTTTCTGATTCCCCAGGAACCCCTGTCATCACTCCTCAAAAAATTGATGTGACTCCTAATCAAACTCTTGCAAATTTACACGTGATGGAGACTCCTGAGGTAGCTGGGGAAGAGGTCGTCCTAAACCGAAGGGGCATGGTAGGAAAATTACTTTTAATTGCCTGCATAAAGTCATTTTCTTATTAATTCACTGTAGATATAAGTTTAATTATTTGAATTTATCTATGTATCGATTACCTGAATAAAAAATTAAAGAAAACAATTGGAGATTTGAATGAATGTGATTATGATGAAATTACTTTTTCAGCCGGCAAGGCAGAGGAAACGAAACCGATTCTACTTCGATGACGATAACATTGTTACCGTTGACATTCGTAAGTGCCTGTCTAGTAAATCCCCTTTGAAGAAGGTCAAGCAAGAAGCAGTCCCTTATAGTGAACCTCCAGTTGGGAAATCCCCGAAAGAACCTCCGATTCGGATTAAAAAGGAGGTATTGGACATATCTCCCCGATCCTCAGCTAGCAAACCGGAAAGAGTAAATAAGTTAGATGTAGACAGAGAGCGTCAGCAACGAGAATTAGAGCGTGAGCAACTGGAAAAAGAAAAAGACAAGGAGCGGCTTTTGCGTGAACGAGAAAAGAAGAAAGACAAAGATCGTGTTCAAAAGGAAAGAGACAGAGACTTTGTAAGAGAGACACTTGACGAATGTAATTTAATTTCAATGCGTCTGACTTGTAGGACTAGAGGGCTAATGATTTATATCTTCTTAGGTTCCTTCTCCAACAAAACCCAACAAAGGCAAACGATCATCCACTCCTGTCACTAATTACGTGCTACAAACTGGACAAATACAACCGGCTACCGATGGCCAGGAGAAACTCGCTACCACAGACGTTCGTAAGATTGTCAGTAACAAAACCCCTCTGAAAAAGGTGAAGCAAGAGCCAGTAAGTGTAAATGAAGCAGCCGCACGCAAATCCCCGAAAGAACCCCCGATTCGGATTAAAAAAGAACCATTGGACATATCTCCACGATCCACAGCTAACAAGCAAGAGCGTGCAAATAAAACAGAGAATGAAAGAGAACGTCAGCAAAGAGAATTCGAACGCGAGCAAATGGAAAAGGAAAAAGACAAGGATCGATTATTACGGGAACGAGAAAAAAAGAAAGACAAAGATCGTATTCACAAGGAACGAGATAGAGACTTTGTAAGAGACTAATGTAATTCCAGGTCACTGCACAGTGTGAGAATGAGACATGCTTGGTTTTGTGTGTAAACACACACTCAGCCACGGATGTCTTGCAAAATTAACAAGTAAAAGAGTAGGAAAAATTTATGGTAACGGTTTGAGCATTTTAAAAAAACCGGCAGAGTTGTGTCGTAGGTCATCCGAAAGAGAACGGAAATGGCTACGAAGCATGAATCCAACTTTTATAAATTCTGTTCCGGAAGTTTTCTTTAATTCGACGAAACTTTCTTACGTGTACATTCCTACTTAAACTACTTTTTTTCCAAAAATTCATTTCTATGACAAAAATTCACTTTTTCCAAAACGTGCCATTCATGCTTCGGAGAGAAAAAGATAGAGATTCTGATTATAGCAACCGGAATTGCTATATTTTTGATTGTGACCTGATCTCGTTGCCACAAAACCTGTGCAGTCATCCTTAATTTCAATGTGCCTGACTTGTTGTGGGACTAGAGGGTTAACAATTTTTTATCTTCTTAGGTTCCTTCGACAACAAAGTCGAACAGAGCTAGACGATCATCAACTCCTGTTACTAATTATGTTCTACATCCGGGTCATCAACAACTGGCTACAGAGGGCCAAGAAAAACATACAATTGACAAGAAGATAGCCCATGATATAAGTCTTCGATTAAGGAATTTATTGAAACTCCCAAAAGCCCACAAATGGGTTTGCTACGAATGGTTCTACAGCAACATTGACAAGTAAGGCTCTAAATATTAAATTATTTGTGGATTCCAGAATTTTAATATGAAATTGAGTAGCCACGTAAGAAAATGTTCTTTTTTCCGTCCAGGGTTTTATTTGAGGGAGAGAATGATTTCCAAATCTGCCTAAAGGAATCTTTCCCTCAATTAAAAGCAAGAAAACTGACACGCGTGGAATGGTGTAAGATTCGAAGGTTAATGGGAAAACCACGAAGATGTTCTCAAGCCTTCTTTGATGAAGAACGGGAGGAATTGGCCAGACGACGACAAAAGATTCGCATGATACAACAGAGAAAAATAACTGACTTTAATTACAAAGAATTGCCGGATGAAATCCCGCTTCAATTGGTCATTGGAACGAAAGTGACTGCAAGACTACGTAAACCCCAAGATGGCTTATTCACGGGGACTATTGAGGGGGTGGACACATCCAACAATACATACAGAATAACATTCGATCGAGGTGGAATTGGCACTCATTCTATCCCTGATTATGAAGTTTTGGTAAGTGTTAACTCATGTCCTTCTTTATTATGCGTATAAATTTTTTAATATTCATGTATATAATATTTTTACGTTTCTTGTTACTAATAAATCCAATTCTTCTCCGTTAAGAGACGGAAATTATAAATAACTCATCTTTGCTGTTTCCAGTCCAATGAGCAGCCTGAAACGGTGTCTACTTCCAGCTTTGCGCTGAAGATACCCCGACGTAGTTATGCCAATCTTGCTGCGAGTTTTAAATTTCAGAATGCATCACTTATGGGAGAAGACGGTGTGTTCGGAGGCCTTCCAAAATCCCCATTCCCAGTTGACGGAATGTTGGGTGGATTTCCAATTCGACTTTTAGATATGATTGTATGCTTAAATTTGATTTCATCCATTATAAAATTATGAATCTTAATCATGGACCATTTTCCATATTACCTTATGATATCCTTTCATGAAAAAAGAGAAATAAGTGAAATGTGTGATGATGTAGGTACGTCTATCGAAACTGCTCAAAGCCAAGCGTGAAAAGATTTTGCAACTAAAAGAGTTAAATGTTGAAGCTGAAAAATTGCGCTCCTATTCGAAACCATTCAATGAAGATTACCGGATGAGATATGCCCGATGTGCTCTTGACTTGGATTCCATGAACAAAGAGATGTCCATGTATTTAGACGGAATTCAACAGTACTGCCTTGAAATTGCCCCGGACCACGGGGCTAATCAAATGATTGTTCCCGAAGACGTCCAGAATCAATGTAAACAGGAAGCCCATCTTATTGTGGACACATACAACACCAAACAAAATCGAAATTTGGTCCATAATTCAAATAGTTTAGCTCTTATTTCTAATTTGACGTCCCTAATGCTTCAAGTAAAGGTAAGTTGAATGAAAGGCTTGAAATTTATTGTAAATATATAAGTATATGGGAAATATTTGTAAATTAAAAGTGAAAAAAACTTTTGGAGAGCTAATGGTGATTTGAATTTTTGAATTGCAGATGCTGTCAGCGGGAGACAGAAATCTTTATGAGCTGAAAAGCATTAAGGATACAATTAGAGACGTGAAAGCGTCTCTTGTTGGGACAAATGTCCAGCTTTTTCAAGACAGAATTGAAATCCCAATGAATAGAATACAGGCCGGACTCTGTGTTTCCGGCCCGAGCAAAACTTTTTGAAAGTAATGTCTACCTTAGTTTTGTTTTTATTGTTGATACAGAAGTAAATTAGCATATTACTAAGCCTATAATGTTCAGGTAATATATAAAAAATAAGCGTTAAAATATATTATAAAATTTTATGCAAATATGTAAATAGATAGTTAAACATATTATAAATAATTAGTACCTACCTACATTTACTTACAATTAAAATTAAAAATTTTATTAATAATTGACTACGATACTGAAAGTAATTATTGATTTGCATTACATTGCTACACACAAATACGACTCAATATTATTATATTTACCTTCTTTTAAATTTCATGACTATACATACCAAGCCATTTAAATGGAACAGTGCAATCTCAAAAAATTAAATGTAAACTTTGCAGCCAACTTATATTTTTAATAAGTCTTAGATGTCGTCGACACAGAGAAACACGTCACAGAGGATGACTTAAAAATAGTAAAGGGCAGAAAACTTTTGGAGCAACTTCCTTTTAAAAATAACGTGCTTCATTCCGTGTACACAAATAATGCATTCAATAATCCTCTGGAAAGTATCAACGCTTGCAAAAACATTTTAACAAGATGTCCTACAGACATTATGTAATATAATTATCATAAGATGTTAACTTTGAATCTGAAAACACGTTTCATGTACTTCTATTTACTTTATGACGTTGACAAATAATTGTGTGATAAATTTGCCCTTTGAATTCCTGTTACGCAGTTCATGTCTTTCCAACATGTTAACGCTCTCGCTCACCAACCATCATGTAATTGCACATTCTTTGTGTCTTACCGATATATTAAGAAATTCAGTTATGTAAGACGGTTTGTATCGTCAACATTTAATATTGAATTGCATAAAGGTAGTACCAATAAATAAATGCCTTCAATAAAACCGTTATAAGGGTTTGTAATATTTCAATATTCATTACATTCTTAAAAAATGTAATTCTCACAAATTCCAATTTACTTACCATACAGTCACAAGTCACACGTTATGTCATTGCACAATTTCATTGTATCTCTTTGCATTTTCTCAAATCAAGACTCCAAATCATGCATAGGTATATATTTAGTAGATCCCAACATTTTTCTTACACAGGGCAAGAATATTTTTTCCGTCTATTCCTATTGGAGACTGCACGCTGAAAAGAATCCAAAGAAATATTGAATTTTCCAATCCAGAGTTAAGCAAGATCTAGTGTATCAATTATCATTTTATCAATAATTTACTATCAGGCAACGAAACGGAAGGGAAATGATTATTTGGCGTGCAAAATTAAACATATTTTGACTTGACAAAACAGGATATCAAATAACAATTCACAATTTGAATTTTCTTAGCTGTGGAATTTAACATAAATACGTAGGTAAATAATTGAGGCACATTACCGCTTTAAATAGATAGTGTATTAATATTTGCCCATGGCGGGGATTTTAAGCTAAATAAACGAAATCAACCAAAACTTTAAAAAGCAAAAACATAATCAAAGAGTACAAATTATCTTAGCAAAAGATTTTTGCAAAGGATTTTAAAATTTGCAAATTCCAAAAGTTTGGCAATGCCGGTCTTAATTCATTTTAACCTTAAATTTTTATTTTTGGCATTTTTACATTATAATTGAGCATCGTACTTAGTAAAACTTCATACACTAACTTAAATAAAAACTTACCTTAGTTCTCATCGTTTTAGAATACTACTATTATATGTTAGTACTACCTATACTATATATTAGTACTTTGCCATGGCTTTGCGTGAGAAGAATGATTTAAATTCAAATTCAAATTTCACTTTTTTCCTACTGGCGACAAGATTTTATTGCTAATACAGAATCGAGACAAAATCGACTTTATTATCTCCACGTCAATAAAGTGAAGTTTTAATTTGAAAACATTCGGACGGCGCAAATATGTACATGACAACGTACAGATACCTTGTATCCTGAGAATGAGGCATAAAAGATTACAGATAATAAAAGAGTATAATGATTGAGTGTGGATATTTTGTATGTAGAGAAAATGAAAAACTTTGCAGATATGCACAAATCCATTAAACTACGGCAAAGTAGCATGGATTACTACTATGATTAAATGAAATCTAGAATAGATATTTATTTAGGATGCCGGTAACTTTGCATTGTATTATTACAAGTTCAGAAAGGTATGCATTCATTTGGAAGAATATTTAGTTGATGTATATGATGGAAAAAATGAATTTTTAAAGACGAGGATGAGTGATGTAAGGTAAACACAGTAGAATTATTTATTGATATCCATTTAAGTAGATAAGTATTAATATGTAGGTATTTACCTATAGTTTAATGTGTAACGTTCTATGTATTTATCATTTCGTCCAACTTTCAACATCGTTCGTCTGAAAACGATTTATTTGGAATCTCAGAGCGAATGGCAGATGAGAAAAGGACCAAAAAATAATTCTTTATGTCTGCTTTGTGGTTTATATAATAAAAATAATATGTATAGGTGACCTTTTGGACTTTGAATTTACTTGTCGATTAAGCAGCTCAAATTACTGTCTACTGTTCATGTGAAATATATAAGTGATTAGTCTCATCACTACTCTCTTCCTTTTTACAAAGCCGTTTACGAGATCAGAAATTCAACAGAAAAAATCTGGCAATGTCTATTCTAAGTTGCGAAAACTCCTTTTCGCAAAATCAATAATAACATTTAGCACTTTCACTTTGATTGAAATGACGCTTTGGCAGCTCCTTCAAATTCCATATGCCTTCCGCTACTCATCTAGCAATGCCAATTTCAAGATTTATCAAAAGCTTACATTTATATTTTATATCATCTAGAAAATTCTGAGTGCAGTCATTAGACTCAAGTTACTAATTGATTAGGACGTCTAAAATTAAATGAGCACATAGGTAAATTCTTTCATTGATCAGTTGTGTATATATAGTCATCGTAAAATTCAGAATACTTTTTTTAAATGTCAACTTATTAATTCACTAAAATCTTCCCTATCCAATTCAATCATTATTTCACACAACTTAAAAAATGATGGAAGAAATACCCGCAATCTGTAAAGTAATGTACTGAAATTTCGTCTGTCTTCAGAAATCAGAGGGAATGAAGTAAATGGAATGGATACAAGTAGATAGGTTGAAATTATTAAATTCATAACGAAAATTATAGTAGAGCATGTTGTCAATGAAAATTGAAATTGTAAGAGAAATGTAATTTAAATCTTTGTGCAATGCCATATAAGTGATATATAATAAGTGAATAGAAAATATTTAGTGTGTGGAACTACAATACAAACGAAGGTCATTATATATTCATCAATTTCCGAGTTGAAAAACACCTGAGGCATTTAAATTTTAAAATCTGGACTGTACAGTACGAAGTCCGAATGGGAAATTCGCGTTCTACTTCCTAAATCGTGTTTAGAACTGAGCGTTGTTGAAAGCTTTCGGTTTGGGTCAACATTCTTAATTTTTCTTCAATGCAATTCATCCAGCGCCAATTAAAGAGATTACATTTGACCCGACTATTGAAATTAAAATAATGTTTATATAGTATCTAATATTAATGATAAGACTATATAGAGCAAGGGATATGCTATTCGAAATTTGAAACATAGTCAACAAGATTGATAATCATAACGTGTAGCCAGTGTCTACAGTGTTACATATTATTCTAAATCCTGTCGTAAATAATTATAGCATCGATTGTGTAGAATTTTTTGTCTCCTTGCTATTAGAAGTGCCTGCTTCATGATTGAAAATTGATTTAAGAGGAAAAATATATTGGACATCCATTGAAAAAGATCCAATCACACACGTCATGCAAAAAATAATTAAATTGATGCATAATTAGTAGAATTGTATCTTTGAATGCCTTTTAGTAGCTTTGTAACAGAGAGAGGCAGAGAGAAAGAAGATTGCAGAACAAACGCACAATTAATAAATAGAACACAATAGATGCTACAAATATTCAGACAGGCCACTCAAATATATCATTACTATAGCCATTAATTAATTTGTTTGCAACAGTTAATTACGTTTTTTATCTTTAATATGGACACAAATATAAATATTTAGCTTAATTTATTATTTTGCTATTTTTATTAATATAATGTTTGTCTTTACTTATTTAATTACTTATCCGTATTGTTTATAATACGATGTATGTATTTAATTATGTATGTACGTAGCTACTTTATATAATAATAGAGTAGGATGCTCCATTACATTTTCCTCCAATCACACTTTCATCTGTATGCGTAAAAATCACAGCATTTTATAAAACATTTATATAAATAACAAGGGTTCCATTCCACCTTAAAACTTTGTGCCAGACATGTTTTACCTATTTTTACAGAAAATTCCTCTCTCTCTTTTTATTGATTGACTACACTAAGTATTTAAGGACGTTATATAGAGAGGCAGGACAACAGGACAAGGCCAAATCCCACATTCACACAGGAATCCGTTTTTGGCCACGTGTTTTGTCTGCATTTTTCATTTCGTCAAATTAATGACAAGAGAATTAAAGGACTGGAAGGGGATTCGTCACACGGAATTGCATTTCCGTTTTGTTAAAAAAGAGAGGGAGGAGGAACTAGCAAGTCGAAGACGCCTTTCACCATTTACAAAAACAAAGGTGAGCGTTTTGGTCAGAATATCTCTGTTCTGTAAATGACATGGTAATTTCGTCTGGCTGTAAAGTTTAATGTGTCATTCTTCCCCATCTCCAGTCTGGGTAAGCTGACAGAAATCTCACCTATAAGAGTCTCTATTGAACTGACAGTAGAAGGCAGTCGATGGGAGAAAAATATGATGCATCACCCTGTACCAGATCCTTACAACAGAATTTAAGATTAATTCCGTAGCAAACCACTGATTTGGGCACTCAGTAGAAATACATTTATTTATTAACGATTATCCATAATTGGAACGTACAAAGTTTCCGTAGGTTAAGAGGAGGAGCTTTTGAATTGAGTAAGTTTGTTGAGTAGCTCAGTGGCGGATGATTCGTCCTTGACTCGAATGAGGACAGTTGCAGGCTCTCCTTTATTTCCCTGAGGATCTACCGTTATGATGTCCTTGGCAGATTTCTTGTTCAGTGGCAAGGATTTTGAAAGCAACAAATTGAGAAGGACAGTGCCCAAGGTATTGTCTGCTCGGACGACCAGTTGATACTTGCCAGAATCCAGCTTTTTGACGTAGAGTTGACCAACGCCTTTATCTTTGTAACTTCCACCGGCCATGTAAAACACTTTGCATCTAAAATCATTGAGAATTATTAGCAATCATTTATGTGAGAAACACACGCCAATGGAATTGAAAAATAATAAAACTATATAGCGTAGAAATTATTGAACCCTAGTAGATTATTGCGATTTTCAAAACTTAGGAATTAGCGTTGAAATTATTGAAACTCAAAAACTTAAAAGTTAGTACTTAAAGTCTCAGACTTATTGAGACTCAAAAATAAAATAAAATTTTTGGAATAATGGAATTCAAGTGTCGGAATTATTGATGTTCAGTAAAAAAAATAAATTTTGAAAATTTTGAAACTTACTAATAGAATTCAAGTTTCAGCATGATATAAAGAAAACGAAAATATCAAGATTGACTATATTAATAATGGCGAGAACCGAGAAATATTAAATGAATGGACATTACTTGACATTATACAAAGAGTCGGATTCGACAACAGGAGTAAACTCATTTTTGGGCGGCTCTGCGTCTTCATCGTCACTGTCCTTGCTATTGACTCCAGTCTGAGTGGTTGGAGATGAGAAGTTAGCTGCTGGAGAGAAACTGAAGCCGGTGAGGGGCTTTACAGAAGTGGTCGGCTGCTGCGGCGTTGAAAATGCAAGACCAGTTCCTGGTGGGGACGAAGCAAAAGGCTTGAACCCGCCTACATTAAAACCGGCTGCCGAAGATAGCCCCTCTAATCCCTCTGCCCGTCGTTTCAGCGGTGGCATTTCCTTGTTGTTGTAATTGAACACAGGTTTATCCATTCGGTGAGAAATACCATTCAGCTTCTTGCCCATGCTGTCGAAGAATTTATTGAATTAGATTATTTAAAGAAAACGAAATTATCAAGATTGACTATTAGCGTCAGTATATTAATTATGGCGATAAATGAATGGACATTACTTGACATTATACAAAAAATCCGATTTGGCGACAGGATTAAACTCATTTTTGGGTGGCTCGGCGTCTTCATCGTCATTTCCCTTGCTATTGACTCCAGTCTGAGTCATTGGAGAAGAGAAGTTAGCTGCGGAAGAGAAACTGAAGCCGGTGAGGGGCTTTACAGAAGTGCCCGGCTGCTGCGGCGTTGAAAATGCAAAACCAGTTCCTGGTGGGGACGAAGTAAAAGGCTTGAACCCGCCCATAATAAAACCGCCTGTCGAAGGTGGCCCCCCTAACGCCTCCGCCCGTCGTTTCAACGGTGGCATTTCCTTGTTGTTGTTATTGAACACAGGTTTGTCCATTCGGTGAGAAATACCATTCAGCTTCTTGGTGATGCTGTCGTAGAATTTTCCAATATTAGTGAAAGAATTCACGTCCATGTCACTCGGATCTTCATTTAATTTTGTCAGGGTGTCTCGAAGGTACAGCAAGTAATTTTGAATTAACGGGACAAGGACACAATCTGGTGCTCGTGTCACTTCGTCCTGGCAAGCGTTAATGAACGTTTGGTTCAAAGACTTCATCGTACAGCGAAAGTCAACCCGTCGATTCACCTTGTCATCATTGTAATTATTGTAGTGTTGGGAACCAACTCCAATATCTTCCTCATCTCTACGACTTCCAAATCCAGACATCTAAGAACGAAAGACGTTAAATTAGCACCATAAATGTATTTATGTTGTATGTTGTATTTTATATTAATCATTAATCAATCACTGATCACAATAAATTGAATTCAATCGTCAATGTAAAGAAATTGTGATTGGTGGGCGAGAATTATGTTAATGTTGAATGTTGAATTATGTTCTAAAAGACGAAAACATTATGTACCCAGAGAAAACAAAATGAAAATTTTGAATTTTACACGTATAATTGAATAAAATGGGCACAATTTTAATAAAAATCACAGTCAACAAAGATATTGCATAATTGATAATAATTAATTAATTTTTAACCAACAACTAATTGTTAATTTGACATAGTTATAAGGAAGGAGGGAAAAGAAGGGATTGATTACTTACAACTTAAAAGGCGAAAGATGATTTTGAATTTATGAATGACGACGATAGAAACAGAAGAAATAACGAAAGGACAGACTGGACACTGGAAGGGAATAAAGTTTTCCAGCTGCAGTTGGTCAATAATGTGAATTTCAAAATTACCGTGGCCAATTCTACACTGGAACTTTGGAACAATCTAAAACTGACGAAGGATGAAATAGCTACATACAGAGACAGAGATACAATTTTAAACACACACTTGAATAGATACCGACAGACAGTCGAGCAGCGAGGAGAAAAGGAACGAGAGCCGAGCGGTGGCCGAGCAAGTTTCCTCCGAGTTGAAAGTAGAACCATTCACCGTGTGCCAGTTCTTCGAGATGGTTTGTGCTTGTTGGATGATTCTCTGTGTGTGGAGTTGTGGATGCTCGCTCTTCTCCTTTTAGCCCGCAGCAGCCGCACTACATGCTATGTACTACTATACGTAGTGTAGGTAGAAGGTAGGTAGGCACTAGGCACACCCGCACACCACGCTGCTGCTATGCTACAGAGAGAGATACAAAATTCTGTTGTACGACTCTAGAGTAGAGTCTAGATCAGCATGCAGTAACAACAGTAGCATAGATAGACCACAGCATACATACTAACAGCACAGCACAGTTAAGGTGGACTCTGCTGTTTGAGAATGAGATTTTTGTGATTATCCTTGACTGGCTGTGGGCTCTTCACATGTTGTATCATTGTATGTTGTATTTTGTATTCCAATGAAAATTCCAAGACTTTAGTAGTAGCAACAATTGTAAACTTAGGTACCTACTTATCAACGACAGATAGATAATTATTCAGTCCCGAGATGTGAAATTATAGAATAAGTACGTTTCAAAATTCAATTTTGGGTGTACACAAATATAATAAATGCGAAAAATAATATTTTCACAATCTACAGACGAGAGGCATGATGTTTGTAGCTTGGAGCAGTACAGTGTGGAAACAAAGGTGAAAAACTAAGCTACAAACGCTGTGAATAACCCACAATTTCTTTGCGCCCTGAGACTCTCATATATCCATATAAAAAAGTAGATGAAAAGCTCCCGGATATGATTTGAGCAGCTTGAAAAAGCCGGAGGGGGAGAGGGTTCGCCCAATAGCTCATTCGAAAGAGGTCATATTTGTTGAGGAGGCTTGCTCGCATTTTTTGTAAATTTTGGACTGCAAGTGTAAGTGCGAATAAACTAGAGTTGAGACTTTCTTGTATGTAAATTCTCACTCATTTTCTTTTCAACAAATAAATACAGGGGTTCATTTTTTTAAATATCGGCCTCATGTCTCCTAGAGGGAAATCGGTCGAATATGTTGCCCAAAACTGTCGTACCCTTACGGAGAACCCCCAGAAATATCTCTACGATCAGCGGAGTCCCCCTTAAAACCGCATAAAATATTGTGTGTATGCATAAGAACAGAACTGAGTTCCATTCATTGTCATTCAGTGTCTACTAACTCAATATGTGCTTTCCTTGAACAATTGTCATTTAAAGATGAAGAAGGGCCCCTCGGATTTTAAAATTATGTTGCCATGTGCTTGAACCAGGGTCATTGCGAAATTTTTGAGGCTAAGGCATGGACATGTACCAAATGCTAGTTTCGGAATTTATGATGGTTTAATTAAATTGTTAGCAACCAGTACGTTACCATCGGAAATAAATTAACTGCAACCATAGAGGAGAAAGTATAGATATATACACCCCCAAATTTAAATTTCCAGAGACAACACGTGCAAGATCAGCAGGACAAGTTTTACTTTTTGTAAATAAGCTATAACCTTTAGGCTTACTAAAGATACGCGACCCCATTGAGAGGATTACAGTCTCTAGGATTTATAGTTAACTTTTCCCAAGAAATTGCCCCCACAACCCGGGGTAAGCACAGTTAGAACCCACTACTACCGGTGTCGGTATAAACTGGGCCAGATTTCATCCAGAAGTTCCCCTCAGGTACAGGATTGGGAATATTGTATATCCAAGGCTGAACAAGAAGACTTTTGAATAACCACCATTAAATTGGGGCGTCTTTTTTTCCCAATGCCTTCTGTAAATACAATGTGGCAGGATTTTGGAATCTAAAGTGTACCGAAACAAAGGTCTATACCTACACCCTGACAAGCTGACCTTTCCAATAAAGAGCCAACCTGTACAAATACTATATTATGATTAACTAATTGTATCAATGTGAAT
>JABASI010003737.1:0-15673 GCA_019776505.1 Tomocerus nigrus
GGCACGTTTGATTAACAAATAAATATCAAGTCAAATCACTCAAGTCAAGTTAAACACAAGTTAAGAATCACTTCTTCTAGCGATGTTTTTATCAGCACCTTCGGATAGTTGGTTATTCCAACTTTAAAACTTCAAAATTATTTACCTCGAGGAGCATCTGTGGTCCGTTTAAAGACATTTTTCCAACGTTGCTGCACTGTTTGCTTCCCAAAATAAGAAAAGAAACCTTTCTTTTCTTCATGTTGACCACCGGCTTCCGCAGCCTTTCGATCCCATTGCATTCCACTTGCACCTTCTGTTCAACCATACATTTTTGCAAAATGGCATTTTTAAATAGGTACCTAATAAAAATCTAATTTTTCTACTGATAACAGTGGATTGTTATATTTATGTTTATTTTCGTACCTTTCTTGCCACTACGTTGACACTGCTTCACAATCCACACGAACCAAGCAGTAAAGAGATTTATGGGAGACGGAGTTGCTGCAGTCCTATGCATATTTCGAATAAGTTTGGCCAAACCGTACTTCCATTCGATATCTGACTGAGCCTGGATTCGTTGATAAGTGTCGGACATCATAGCAATGAGTAAATTGATGAGTACAATGACGGAGACTAAAAGGTAAATTCCACCGTACACTTTCAACAGAATTAAAGTCCATTCTGGATGACCCGGTTCGATTTTCATGTCCGTCGGGCCAGTTAATCCAAACATCGCAAAGAATAACAATTCCATAGCGTCGATTGGCGTCATTAGCACTGAAATTTATATCATTTATACAATTAAATTATTGTTCAATGAATAATTTAATGTATTTTATTTCAAAATTTGGTAACACGTATAATGTTAGAAATTATTGCGACGATTAATAGTTTCTTAACAGAAATAAAAACCTACCTACCTAAGTACTTTACCTACATTGCGCTTTTATGCAGTTTTTAGATTGATGCTATTTTTTTAATCTTAATGTTACTTTTTAATAAAACTTTTTGGAAAATCAAATCTAAGATTTAAGTGGGGGCAGATTACCTGAGTGTGCATTTCCGTAACTTTCATGGTCTAATTATATCTTTATTATGTTTATACATTTTGTCGTTTGAGTTTTCTAGTCGAGACTATGCATTTATGCATTATTTTAATATCTAAATTATTAAATTGGAGTGGTATAGCGACTTTACCGCCCGAAGGAAGTCCATTGGTAAGAGTTTGCTTGTAAACCGCATTCTCTGGCCTCTCAAAGATGGGAAGATTTAGAGAGCACATGAAGAAAGAGAATCCAAGCATAAAAATGGCCAACACGGCAAGAAATCTAGCAAGATCCTTCATGAGATTTCCAATGATAATTGCCCAAGGACCAAAGAGATAATGAAATGAGAGGAAGTCAAGGATTTGGACGGCAGCAAAAAGGATGGCGAGTCCAAACATTTGATTTCTGACGTAGAGTAAAAGCCCATAGTGAGATTTGTCGATAAAGAAGCCAATGATATGAAAGAATACGGCAAGCATACTGAAAAAAATGACGGTGACTTTTATCCAGCCGAGGCCACCTTTGTCCGACGGATTTGTAATTTCTGCCACAACAAGGCCTAATATCCACGCCATAAACATCCACTCGTACCAATATGGAAATAAATTCTGCCGAATGGGTAAAACTGGGTAAATGGGCATCACACAAATCAGGCACAACAAAATCATCAAATGAACGTGGGATGTCAAGTAGGACATAAACTTGATAATCGGGATTTTGTAGTACATGTGGCCAAGAGGGAGGGAGATAGTCACCCACACGGGAGGCACAAAAACACACGAGAAAAACAAAAGGATCTTCTTCCAATCCGCCCACGTCAAACTGCCCACCCACAATTCCTGCAGGTAACGCTGTACTACTGTGTGGGCGATCACTTCCTTCTGCTCATTCTCAATCAGCACATCTAAGAATTCCGTTCCCTTCCGGTCAACTGCCACCAGAATTTTAGCTGGAGATTCTGCACCAGAGGCCAGGGCTAATAATTCCGTAGCCATCACTTCGCAATGACTCGAGGCAGCCAATAAATCTTTTGCTCTTTCTTTCTCCTAAAATAAATCAAGCATAAATTCGATTTAATATTTGCAAAGAACAAATTTTGGGAAAATGGGTAATTTTTATGTCGATACGGCAAAACGATTCATTTGGAAAACTTTGTCGATTAAATCGTGTTCATATTTTTGTAATCGTCATAACCTAAATTAATTCCTCTAAATATACAGATACAATATTTTAAATTGATGTTTATTCAATTATTTATTCCAATCAATATTTATATCGAATACTTATTAGCGAAACAATTAAGAGGATCCGAAAAGAATTTGCCGCCAAAAGGATGTTATTAAGTTTAAAAAAATGTTGCATTTGATGAATTTTTCTTCATCCAGTTATATACCCCAGTTCATTTACTGCAACCAGTTTTTAATTTTTACAGCATTTTACATTTGAAATTCTAACTCCGTGCACTATTAACCGCTCCCCAATTTCTCAGATGAAATAGTAATTAGCGGTTGAGTTACCTTAGAAGAGACGACGACAAGGAAATTGGATAATTTTGCGGCGACATCTAAAGGGGCTGGGGATGCCAAGACGAATTCGTTTATTGGTTCATTGTCGCAATTTTTTCCGCAGATCGTTAAGTGGTACACAAACTATAATAATAAAGTAATATTATTTTCTGAAGATTAAATGCTAATTATATTGAATTGTAAATCCCTAAAAACTTCAATTATTTTATGGGGTATTACGCCAGCATCTTCCAGCAGCCCGTAGGTATCGTGCTCCTTTTTCATCAAGTAGCCCAAAACGACGTTGTGGCTTTCAGAGGCAGCAAACCAAATGGGAGAATGTCCAGCAGCAGTTTTTGCAAGTGTGGATGCTCCACTTTCAACCAGGAGACGAACTACTTCCAAATGTCCAGCTTTCGACGCACAATGAAGCGGAGTCCAGGCTTCCCCATCCGTAGCGTCAATTTCTCCGCCCTGGCCCAAAAGGACTTCACACATTTGCTTGTGTCCATGAATTGCCGCAATATGAAGACTTGTCTTCCCAGCAGCGTCCTTGCTTTCCAACAACTCCGAAGATCTACTGAGAAGAAGACCCACAACTGAAGTGTGACCTCCTCGACATGCCAAGTGCAGTGGATTGTAACCCTACGACAAATAGAAAAATTATGTTTTCAAATATTTCTTCTGTACTTCACAAGCAAAATTAATTTCTTAATTCTTTAATCCATTAAAGCAATTAATTTCCAATCGCAGATAAGATAGAATATTTCCAAAATTTGGTAGTAGTTATGAATGAAAATGAAAGTATATTTCATGGACACCATAGTTAAAATCGAAACTAAAATATTGTCGATAATTTAGTTTACCAAGTTTGCCGTTGGAGCTTCAACTTGGACACCTTGGACATTGAGAAGAAGACGGACGACATTTTCCTCTCCGGAATAGGAAGCCATATGTAACGGGGTCAATCCAGACTCCTTACCCAATTCTTTGATGAAGCTGTATTTTTGGGAGATTGGAGGTTCGGATGCACTAGTCGCTGGCATATGCTGCAGCAAATCTCGAACAGTTTCTGTCGGTTCAGCGATTTACATTTTTAATAGTGTCTTAAATTCTCAATAATAAAATATCAATAATCAAAATGCAGCTAAAATAAATGACACCATAAAGACAAATACCTTGCTGTCCATAAAAAGCAGCAATATGAAGAGCAGTCAGACCTAATTTTCGACTATTGAGTTTTATAGCATTGGAAGTACCTTTCAAGGCATCAATAACATTCGTATGACCGTTCTTGGCAGCCAAATGAACAGCAGCATATCCAGCCTATTTGATACCCATAAAAATTTAAAAATGAATATAATCGTTATATCATCATATATTAATCTTTTAAATGGCTTCAATATTTATTGTTACCCTGTTTTCATCTGTAGCACCAGCTCCGGCATCTAAAAGGGATTTTACCAATTCAGCGTGGCCGCCTTCGGCTGCCAATTGCAGTGCGGTAGCGTCTGTGCTTCGGTTTCTTGCTGAAATCACTCCTGTTTTGTCAAATTTCATTAGCTCTTGTAATACTGAAATAGAACCTTGCATTGCAGCCAAATGGGCACATGTACTTCCGTCCTAAGTAAAAAAAAAATATTTATATGTCATAATAATCGCCTGCATTTATCAGATTCGGCATAAATTCTTTATCGCATTTGAATTTCAACCATAGCAGTATACATGGTACAATTACAAGTTGCAAAACAACGACATAAAAATATCACAATGTGTTTCCATATATTGCCATTAATTTAATGAAAATACAGTAAAGAATATTTTTCAAAAGAATTGCCATTTACCTTAGTAGAACTTGAGGCCAAATTGTTTTGGTGTTTTAGGAACAATCTGATTACATTCGCATGGTTATTTTCGGCGGCTAGACAAAAAATTATTATAATATTAAAACTCGGAGAAAGTTATTGAATTAAAAGTTAATTAATACATACAGCTTCAATATAATGATCAACATTGTTGTATTATACTTAGCTGAAAATTGGGTCATTTTGACCACCGTTTGGTAATTACCTAAATGAATAGGTTTTTGTCCTTCATCATCTGTTGCATCCGAATTTGCTCGAAGCCCCATCAATAAGCGACATACTTCCATCTGCCCAGCAGAGGCTGCCATATGTAACGGTGTCTGTTTTTTCTGTAAATGTAAATAAAAATACATTAAGAATTTTAAAAAACCAAGATAAACGACGAAAATTTATGGCACGATTATACCTATATATTATATTTGTCTAAAAGTTTAAAAAAACTTTATATAACTTGCCAATGTTCCAACGTCGACGTAGGCTCCATGTTCTTGGATAAGAAAGAGACAGAGTCTCGTGTATCCTTTCATGGCAGCTAAATGTAAGGCAGTGAGACCGACTCGAGACTTGGCGTTGATGAACGCTCTGTGTTTCAACAAAATTCCACAGATTTCCTTTTGAATCAAACGGAGTGGAAGTGATTAACTAATTATTCCTTACTTAATATGCAAGCATTGAAATATTAAATTAGCATAAAAAAGAGTGGACATACTTTGTATCCTTCTTCAGCAGCCAAGTGAAGTCCAGAGCGTCCCTCTTTATCAAAAACGTCCACTCTTGCGTTGTTTTCCAACAGAGTTTTAACAACATCAACATGGCCTTTATGACAAGCTGTGAGAAGAGGTGACCACCCTTTTGTTGATTGTCTATTTAGGGCTCGTTGTGCCTCAATTGGTGCCATCCGTGACAACATTTCCTTTAAGATGTCGTTATTGCCCTCCCGGGCACAATAGTGAAAAGGCGTTTCATGTGTCTAAACAAATTTCATAAATTTTACCCAATTATTATTCAAATCTTCTAGAAAGCAAACTAAAAAATTAAATAAATGATATATATGGCGGGGTAAATGTAAATAATAACTACTGACGTCTTTAGTCTGAAGATTGACAGCGGCTCCTCCGTCCAGAAGCATTTTGGCAATTTCTCTGCCTGCGTCCACAGTTTTCTTGTCCTCTTTTCCCTTCGCAGTAGTAGTAGTAGTAAGGGCTGCTTTGGCAGGATCGGTTAGAGAATTGTTTGACCCTGCGGACAGGTTGGAATTCATTGAGGAGAGTGACAGCTGAGGTGTGAGGATGGCAACGACGTTGTACAGTTTTGCTGCATAGTGAAGAGCACTTTCTCCTTTCACCGTCAATGTATTAATGTACATGTTCACTTCGTCTTTGATAATTGACGCCAGCAACTCCCGCACCACACGTACGTGACCATGCTGACAAGCGAGATGTAATGGAGTCTCTCCTATCTTTAAACGTTTTATTAAATTAACAATTGATTTACTTAATAAAAAAAGGATGTTTAAACAGGTAGGTAACTTATAATGTAGCTTCCAAAATCAAAAAATAATTAATCTGCTGCCATGCAGGAATTTCAATTTTTTACTTACATTTTGATTTGGACAATTCACAAATATTTTTAGGCTTTATTTTATTTTCAATGTTAGGAAATTCTTAATATTGTTTAATTTTAAGAGAATTTATTAAGGAAATATTGTAAGTTGCTTTACCTTGGATCTGTGTAAGCTGTCGGCTCCACCTTGAAGAATTAATTTGATAATTTGTAGTCGTCCGTGACGGGCAGCAACATGGAGGGGAGTTTCCCCGTTCTCCATAACAATATTTGGATCTGCTCCAGATTTTAGCAACATTTGGGCGCATTTATCTCCGTCATCTACCCGCGCAGCAATATGCAACGGTGTCTCCTGCGCTTTACCTCCTAAAAATACGGTAAATATATAAAAATCATTATCTGTGCTGACCATATATGCGCTGAAAATTAAGATAATGATGTTATTGACCTTTAATATGCACAACAGCCCCGTAGCCTAGGAGAGTTTCCACAACATTTGGATGACCTGCTTCGACGGCAATATGCAAGGCGGTATAGTTATCCTAAACGCAATTGCAATGTTTAAATATATTTTGAGTTTTTGAGATTTAATTTTCCCTTAAATATTGAAAGAAAAAACTTACATTTGTAACCGCATCCACTTTTTCTCCTTTGTCTAGTAATTTGGCTATCATTTGGTGATGGCCGTATCGGGCTGATATGTGAATACTTCTGGCTCCTCCCTAACAAAAGTAATTTGTACTTGTACAGTCATTTTTATTCAATTAATTCAATAAATATTATGAATGGATACGCAAATATAATTATAATATTCCATGTGGTTTTAAAAAGAACGGAAAGAGACCTTGTTCGGCATCTGTAATGGGACACCCTTCCTGAAAAGGGCCATAGCAGTGTCTGGATGACCATGAAGTGAGGCGATGTGCATAAGGGTACTTCCGTCCCTTGTTCTCTCAAATACTGACACTTTGAACTTGTCGGCGAGTAATTCGACAATTTGAGTATTACCATACTGAGCGGCTAAGTGAATGGCAGTTCTATCTGAAAACAATTAATTTAAACAACAATTTTTGCATTCATTGTTTTCAAATGTCAAAGCAATAGCATATAGATGTATAGATACAAATAATTTCCCTAATTTATTATACAATAGAAATACGTATATGTAAGTATATCTGGATATAAATTTCTTTAACAGAACATATATTTTATATAGTAATCTTTTACCTTCTTTATCTAATACATCTGGATTGGCTTTACAAAGATAAAAGAATTTCACAAGACTGTCGTCTCCTATAGCCGAAGCGACATGTAGAGGTGTCTGATGATCCCCCTGCACATTTTACAACAAATAAATGTAGATAATTTAAAATAATTTTGATTTATTTGAATTCATTGTAAAATTTCATTTTATTTATTTAATTCCTTTTTTATTGTCTTCAGTTGAAATAAATTATTCATGCATTGCATCGTATGATTATGATTCAATATCAGTTTTAATAATTAGGAGCATTTTTCATTGCTGAGATTTTAACAAAAATTTTGATTTGTGAAGACAAAAAAATTGCCAAAATGATAAAATGCTTCAACCTCTGTATGTGTTGTTGTCACAAGTTTATTCAGTTGTTTTACTGTCAGGATATGGAATACTTACGTTTCTGGAGTCAACATTAGCACCGGCATCTACAAATAGCCGTGCAATTTCTATGTCCCGTTTTCGAACAGCCATATGAAGCGGTGTGTCTTTTTGAGGACCACCATGAACCCGCATTTGTTCATGGGCCAAGTCGTTAAGAAGCTCTTGACATGCTCCTCTAGAACCCGAGTTCAGGGCAACAATCAAAGGAATGTTACCCTCCTGCTCACAACAAAAACCTTGTCAATGCTTTGGACAATTTTGATTTATTTATTTATATTTTAATAGGTTCATGCTGGTTTATTAGCTATTTCTTGCAAAAATAGAAGAGAATCGAAAACCGTATAAAACAATAAGGTACTAGGTACAAAGAAAAACGTTTAATACATTTTTTTACGCGAACCAAACGTTCTGACGGGGATAATGCTTAATGCATTGTGTAATGGAAAATTTTAAACTGAAACCATTTAAAAAAATTAAGTATCGAATCTTACGTCGTCTTTCTGTAGCTTGGCTTCCTGAGATGTGGCGTTAAGCAATGCCTTGAGGATGGGCGTACTGTTTCCACTAGGTCGAGCACAAGCTAAATGCAATGCGTTCTGCTTTTTAGGCTGTGAAAGTGAAATCGTTTGATGTTAATGGCGAACAGTATAAAATAGAGCCAAAAAATAATGTCCTAGACGTCAAGCTCCTCCGTTACGATATTTTATGATAATTATGTTTATAACTTTAAAATTATTACCTCAGTTAAGAGAGTGACATCCGCCTTTTTAAAACAGAGAAAACGAACCGTCTCGTCTCGACCGTAGAGAGATGCAATATGCAATGGCGTCAGACTCTCCTAAAAAACCATAGCAAATAAAATTAATAGATAACTCGTTAACATTTCTTATGACATGACCTTGTTAAGTACTATACTCATCTGTACCTATACGTTTTAATATGCGGTCGTCGTATAAACTGACAAAGATTTGTCAGGCAGTATTTTAAATTACACAAAACGAGAAAATTCAAATTTAGGCTTTACATTACATTATTTCTGAAGTTAATATCACATCCTAATTGGAGCATTTTTTCGGCTATAGGAATCCGATTCTCTTTCACAGCGTACATCAATGGAGTCCATTTCGTTGCCTAAATGACATATTTTGTAAAAGTCAGTTAAGTATTATACATTATACTACTAAAAAATTATTATTGACCTGGTTACGTTGGCTTTAGACAATTATTATAAATATATTATTCTTAAACCTATGCTTCCTTGCCAAAGCGTGATATTTCTTCATAGCAATACAGCGATACGATAAAAAGTAGGTGAGCAAAAATGACAAGTCAACAACAAAAAAATATTTACCACATCCATAACGTTAGCCAAAGGTGTTGTGTTCTGCAATTCTCCACTGAAGATTTCTTTCTCATAGGCTCGTAGGGCTGCATCCACTCCAATCCAGTCAGGTTTCTGGCACATTTGCAAAAGTTTCTGTATTTTAAAAGCATCTGCCTCTTTGGCCTCATCCGATAGATTCATTTCATCTTGTCCTGTCACTTCTTTCGCTCCCAAGGTAGCCGATGCCGGCGATGCCTGAGTTGCGGATTTTGTCGGCAATTTGGAAGGTGTTCCCGCGGCAACGACTCCAGCTGTTGTAACACCAGCGGTAGTACCTTTCTTCGCCGCAGCTGAAGTTGGCGTCATCTTCCCATCAACTATTTTTCCTGGGCCTCCCGTTGGGCTACCTACCTTTGCCTGGCCCACATTTGCTTTTAATGAAGAAGTTCCAGGACTTGCTTTACTTCCTCCTGGAGATTCAGGACCCCCTGAAATTTTGCCAATTGTCTCTTGCGTTCTTAGCCGACCTCTGACTGGCTCAGTGACGCCACCTTTACTTTCTGGCGATTTCTGAATTGAACTTTCTCTTTTCGGATCAGTGAGTGTGGGGGACTTACTGGCGGGTCGAGATGGGGATCCCGTGTCCGTTTTTGTTGAGTAAGTGTTCAATCCGAACTGAGAATTGGCCCCGTGTGGGGACAGAGTTCTACCCGCACTTTGAGTAGCACTAAAACCTCCACTCTGACTTTCGCCATTTCTGTTACCCGATTGAGGGCGTTCTATTGGGCCACCCTTACCGAACAGCCCTCGTCCTCTTTCTGGCACTTTCAATTGAATGACATCTGGATCCGCTGTTCGAACATAAAATCCTGCAGCAGCGACGTCTTTTACGTTCGGAATTGACGGAGACCTTTTGATGGGAATCTGTCTGGAACTTTTTCCTTTCCCTTTAGAGGACAAGTTTTCTAGGGACTTTGCGTGTGGAAATCCGTCTACAGTCAAAATGGCCCTGTGCAGTAAATCTTGGTACTCATTTTCCACGGAATCCACTGAAGTCCTTCGGCGATGCTTTGAATGTTTCTTTCGCCTTTTCTTCTTGGTCCCCTTAAGGTTCGGGCAAATAGAGGGCATTAAAGCATCTGTATCTTTAGGATCCCGAACACGAGGGGGTGAGTTATAAACTACCACTGGTGGTCTCTGGCATTGAGTTTTAGGTTTTGGGTCCAAAGGAGTCGGGACGTTCTCATTTGAAGCATGTCTGTCAAGATCCGTATGCAGTCCAACGTAAGCCTTGTAGAATGGTTCTGGCACTGGGATTTTGGATTTTAAACTTTTCCGTGTTGGAGTTGCCATTTTTACTGATTTACCTAAATTCCAATCGCAATAATAACCCTACGTCACCAATTCACTATAATATATACTATATCCATTGTATTTTGCTATTTCTAATCTAATAGTTTGTTTACAGCACTCCGTTTAATGTCTCTTATAAAAAGTTTGAAAACCAGTACTAAAGTCGTTGTAGGATGAACTACGAACTTTTTGAAATTATTTGACTTAAAAGGCTTTATTTGAAATTTCCGTAGTTTTTGAGTTAAATTTTGGGACAACGTAGTAATGCAAGTCCATAACTTTTGATGTAGAAAACTCTAAATATCTAATAATAAACATTTTCTTTGTTTCCTACATTAAACAGTTCATTTGAAAGGCTATAAGAATGGGATGGGTATACGCAAATGTGTGGAATATTTGTGAAAAGATTTACAGAAGATTCGAAGTTGCAGCAATTCATTATTCTCCCTCAAATTCTGGATCAACACTGAAGAATTTAACGGCGAATAGATTCCATGAGCCGTTAATTGTCTTTATTTAGCCCAAGCTATATATCTAGGTACTTATATTGGAAACCTCCGTATATGACAATCTCAATTTGATTTACATCATGACCTGTTATTGTGCTATGTAGCCACAGTTGTACATCCGCCCTAGAAAGTTGACACATGAGGGAATTATCTAAAACTAGAGGAAATGCAAAATATCGGAAACAAGAAATAATATTGCGTTGTACCAATAAGTAGGACGAAAAGTACCTACTGGAAACCTCTATGAAGTGCTATTATTGAATTTATTTAGAACAAATAGATGCTAATTAATATAATCTAATTAATTTTGCAACTTCGTTAGATATTCTTGCATTGATTCCCTGGAAATTATAGTGTAATATTTAATTTAATCTATTCAGATTCAATTGAAAATAAAAGCTAATTATTAATAAAATAATAAAATAATTCGTTTGTTGTGCTATAACAATAATAGGCATATTTGTAGATGCGTAATATTTATTTGACGATGCTATCAATCTGGTGAGTGAGATATTATAATGGGTAGTGCAATTACTAATAATATAATGAATGAAAATTTTAATTTAGTTTGTTTATTTAGTACAATATTTATCTAGTATACTAAAATCAAATTTTTCTTATTTTCAGCAAAATTATTTGTAATACATATTATATATATCCATATTAAAATTAGGATTGTTACGCGCAAGATTGTCTTAAAAACATTTGTGAAATCTTACATATAAAATGTACATGCTGAATAATNTTTGTAATACATATTATATATATCCATATTAAAATTAGGATTGTTACGCGCAAGATTGTCTTAAAAACATTTGTGAAATCTTACATATAAAATGTACATGCTGAATAATATATGTACCCACATTTATTTATATAGGTACCTACCTATACACTATTTATATATTTATAATATACATACATAATATTGGACAGTGTAATATTATAGCCTCCGTGGCTTATGTGAAACTTGTTGATGGTAATCCTGGTGAGCACGAGCACGACACAGAACCTTTCAGTTCTGAAAACCCAAATTCACAGATAGAATGCTTTTTCTTATCAAACATGCTAATTTTGTTGTTCGGACTTGGCTTACATGATCATATTTGGGACAGATTAAAATCTTTATTTCCGCATTTGGCTTAGGTATTACGTTCGCAATGCTTTTTAATCTACAGGTATGTAAATGCATTCAGGGCACTGGGATATGCAACCTACAAATACTTTGAAGGAGAAAATCAGATCCCATAATATGATTGCATCTTGTGTCGTGAACTTAGGTAGAAGTTTTAAAAGTCTGTGGTAGGTACCTACGAGAAATGCAGTTAAAATGTTTGGGAGTATTTGCAGGAGGAATAAATATTAAATGTTAACCGCTTTCAAACTCATTCCTCCAACAAACATTAAAACAATTCAACAGAATAAATCAGAATGAATAAAGTTTAGCCATTTATCAGGCCTCTGCTCATGATAGCGAATTTTGAAGTTCCAATAACTAATCCACTGATCACTTTAACAACTGTAAATTTATCAAATGCATAGGAACCTGCCACATTCACTTTGAGGGGCGCACATGACTTGTATATGATGGCATCATTTGGATTTATTTCCAATGTAAATTTGCTTATTTCCGTTGATAAGGCATGAATCTTGCCTGTTACATGTGACAAATATATGATCTCTATTTGTCCAGCTATACTTGCACCAAAGAGTAAAATCGCGAGAAATGTGTGTATGACGTTGCGGAGGGCTAATACAGCGGAAGTGATAATTATTGCACCGCCCATTATGATGATTTTATTAAATGGCATAAAAACGGCGGAGAAAATTTCATTGAACATATTCTGGAAAACTTGAGCAGCTCTGTATTTGCTGATAAAGGTCTCGACAGATACTTTCCCTTTAATTGATCTAAACTGACACCAAAGTAAAATTAATTGAATGGCCTTGAAGGTATGTCCAGTGCTTTTTGATTTGAAAATTTTGCATATTTATAGTATACCTTAAATGGCGCAAATAAGCTCGGGTGGAGTTAATGTAGACTAAAGTTAGGACAATGTAAAATGCTCCATTTCCATACGCCCAGCTTAATGTAATAATCTCCAAAAATGCCACAACTGTCGTCATTACTAGTGCAGACAAACTATTTATCTCATTCGTAGTTATGGCAAAATTAAAACTGTAATGACGTGCATTGGGAAAGATGAATATCATTATCAAATTAATTAGCAAGAATGGTATGGCCAGAATAAATATTCCGTCTAATGTATACGTCAGAAAATATTCTTCTTTCTTGCTCTTTTCGTCCATGATTTCATCTATTAAGTGCAATAAAAATTTTAAAAATTATGGTTTTTAATAATACCACGTACGCCGTTTAAATTTCATGTTATAAAATACAGCGTTCAAATATAGAAATAAAATATATGTATATATATAATGTTTGCTTGGAATAATTTACATTTATGATCATGGCAAAACTCTATTAGAAAATTAAAAAATTGGGCAATTTTCCTCCAATAGAGAACTGTATTTGTTTGTAGCACTACAAGAAATGAGTACATTAGGATCCAAAAAACGTGAACACTTAACTCTACCATTTGTGAACCGAATCTAATAGAAATAATGAACTTTATCCAAATTACAGTGTATTGCAAATATGCAGTACAGGACACCAATTTCCAGTACGTCAATTTCTTCTTTTCACTCAATCTTAAAGTTTTTTCATTCCAGCTAAATGGGGCGATGTGCATGAAGGTAAATAATCGATAGAAATTTCTGTATCTGATGAATAGTTTTTCGTATGACATACTTTTCGTTCCACTAGCAGCTATGGATGGATCTGCTTCAAAGACAACTGAATAAATGTATATGTGCGTTTGAATGGGATCATTAACTACCATGAAATAATTAAAGGTCGTAGGTAAAGTTTACGTAATATTTTAATTATCTTGTTAATTACTATATCCTAGAATTATAAATAGTAAGGGAAATCACAAAAATAAACACTTAATTGGCACGTCATAATACTTCACGGCCCAGCCCGTTCTGCATGCCAGGTTCTGCCCTGGCCATTGGGCCATAGTGTAATAATAAAGTATTAGCTAATATTGGCATTATGATAAAAGGCTTAAGAACCCAGACCCTGCTGACTTCCGTCCGGCCCTAGCAAACAATATGAATGCATATCTTTTACTCAAGAAATGATTTAATTTTCCAACAATTATTCAAATAGAGGAGAATGTATTTGTTTCAAAATTTTTTACCAAAATTATATGCAAACTTTATATCTATTTACTATTTGGTAAAAATAACAAGGTGTCCCATATTAAGGTTAATTCAGGTTTTCTTTTCCTTAATATACTTTGTCGTTTTAATACCAATCGAACTAAGCTAGGTATTTTATTGTCATTTTCTAATTACCTATAGGTATTTATTCCTCGAGTCGGCAACTTCAACAATGCAAATCTATATCCTATCCTAACTTCCTCACTAACCGCAGCCGCAGCAGCCTGCATCATGTTATTAAAATCATTAAAAACACTCACAGTCGCACAATCACAAACCAAACTCATCAATATAGCTGTATACTTATTTACTAGCTAGGTATTTTAGTCACCAGGGCAGGGCGCTAATTAGCTCTATATGTGAATATTAATTCAATATTATAAGCTTTCGTAACTACAGGCCAACCAAAGTATCTTGGTTGCGTATGGCAGTGCAAGTATATGCATGTGGGCATAAGGTTGTTGCAAAATTATAAATGCTGATATTCAGATTCAGAAGTAACGGCAGTCATTCTATGAATTATTACGTGAAACGGTAAGTATGGGGTACCCAGGTCTTTGAATTCCAGGAAAACTTAACACTACGTTTCTCCCATTTAATGTCCTTCAAATTGTGGAAATAACGTACTTCTCGGAAAGCACGTTTATAACTTTCAATAAAATAATGTGAAAATGTAAAATTAAAAGAAATTTTCTCACACATGGAGAAACCCACTTGCCACACTGTGCTCGATTTGGTATCTGCAAACGTTACATTACTGCCGAGTTTCGCTTGGGACGCTATTACTATAGCTAGGTACATTATTAACGTATAATATAGTCCTTAGAGACGGCCTTATAGTCCACATTTAAATAATCTATACGAGTTCTCCATGAACCAATATTTTTCGATACATCCATCAAGCAAAGTCTCTGATAATGACGGAGAATTTCGATGTGCCAATCACAAGTCCACTAATTACTTTCACCACAAAAAACTTGTCGAAAGCATAGGAGCCGGCTACATCCACTTTGAGAGAAGCACAGGATTTGTAAATTATTTTATGTTTGGGATTAATTTCTAAAGTAAATTCACTAAATCCTGACAATGACAAACTATGGATTTTGCCCGTTATGTGAGCCAAATATATAATGTCTACTTGAGCAACTACGGCCGTTACAAAAAGTACAACCACGATTTGGTGCAGCACATCGTAAAAGGATATGACGGCACAAGAGGACACAATTGCTCCTACCACTGTGACCAATTTGTTGAATGGTATAAAAATCCCAGAGAAAATTTCGTTAAACATGTTCTGAAAAACTTGAGCTGCTCTGTATTTTTTGATAAAGAACTCTGTTCTTACTGTTCCTTTAATCCATCTAAAATTGCAAATAATTTATTTTAAGGGAGCACCGTTTGTTTACTGTAAAATATATGAAAATATTTCAGCTTATAATTTACCTTAGATGACGCAAATAAGCTCTGGTACAATTTATGTAGATCAATATAATCGCACATATAATCGCGAGTATTTTCCGTTAGTGTGTGTGTGTGTTGGTGCGAGAACTTTTGAAAGACAGGTCGTAGGTCATTGAGCAGTATACCAAACGAAAGGTC
>JABASI010003738.1:0-15672 GCA_019776505.1 Tomocerus nigrus
GTACAACCGTAAATGGAAATGTGTGCAATTTCATACTGACGTAACCCCATCCAATTAATAATTGCCTCCTATTTAGTTTCCCTTGCCGTAAATAAATTGGAAAGTGATATTGAAACCAATGTAAAAACCATGTAACATGATACATCACTCTAATAATTAAAAGTACCTGCATTTAAACGGGATAACATACCTATACCAATGAGTACATTACACTTCGGTACTGCTATGTATTGGTAATTAATAAATGAAAAATTTATAAGTCTGATTGATGGCTATCTTATATGAAATTAAATTGCTTGCTGTTTTGTAGTGGTACATCATTGTCATTAAAATTTGTCGTCTCTCTTTAGGTTTCTAGTATATACTATATATTATTATATAAACCATTTTAATTCGACGTAATTACATGCGCCATGTTTTATTTTCTACGAAATAAATATGTAACTGCTTTTGAGCTAAAATCGGAGCATCTGCGACCAAAAAGCAATTAATTTAGATTCACTTTAGATGACATCCATGCCAATTAACTAGAGAACATGACAGTTGAATACGGAATTATCATGAATAAATAATCGAATTCCTTGGCTATACATAAATACTTTGAGTGAGTCCATCTACTATATTATAAAGTATGTTTGTATATTCATTGCCACCACAAACCAAATGGCAACTAAAGTGTATCGTTCATTCATTCTCACTCAGGAAGGAAGGAAGTATATGCTTGGAAATAGACGCCATAATAATTATGCTGCATATAAATACAAGACTCAGGAATAAATATACTAGTGAAATGATCTGAAATGAAGTGGAACTTGATCTCTGTTATTTCTCGTCAGTAAATGTCTTAGTACATGCAGCTACAGATAGAACCACATCATTTCCTAGGCAGAACTTAATTGTATTTGCATTTTGCATGCTATAGCTAGGAATGACTCTGATACATTTAGGACGAATTTGGTAAATCTACTTTTTGGTTTCGTCTGTTCTGACATTGAAACCCTCTGAGGCTGACAGGGAAAACTAATATCCCACCGTAGACTATGCAGACAGCTATTGCTCATTGTGGCGTTTCTGAGGAATTTGAGATTTCATTTGTGACAATTAAAACATTTCATTTATTTAACGGGTATACTCACATAACGTGATACAAAAGAGATATCATGGATAAAACACTTTTAAGTGGATATGTTACAGGAGTAGTACACAAAATACTGAAAAATCCTTCTATCTAATTACAATCAGATTTCCGGATTTTTCAATTTAAAGAAATTTCAATTTTCCTTTGAGGCTGACTATTGAAAACAAAACATAAACTAGAGGTTTGAAATATTTAAAAATGTCGAATTAACCAAATTATGTGTATTTCTAAACAGAAATGGTGGAATGTAAAGTCGTGCTACCTACAACTACACTAGAACATTATCTGTGTCCTGTAACAAAAATTGTTTGCTATAGAGGCTACATGCTACAAGGTTACGCTTCAAGGATGTCCATTTGTGTATACTGCTGCATGACACTGACAAAGAATTTCCTATTTTCAACTATTCCACTATTGTTGTCATTTGTTATTTCTTCTCTGATAATTTAATATTTGACTGACTCTATATAGTAAATACTTTTCTGTAGTATTCCAAGAAGACTATAATACATTTGTGTAGTGTGGAAATTGTAGAGGGGGCTTTTGAATTGGATATCCCCGAGTGTCTTTATAATTGGTAGCGAGCCAAATAAAGCTCGGGGACGAAACAATAGTACTTACTATCATTTCATTCATTTACTATTGTTTCAAATTACTATTCCTTTGAGATGACTTGAACGTAAATGCAGGCACTCTGATTACAAATAATAACGCTTCCTCTAATTTATCTATTTGTCAGGCGGACTGCAGATATAAATAGTATATAATGCTATCTTCGAATCCCATTAATCAATTAATTAGTGCCAAAAACAGGAAAAGGCACAGTGAAGTACCACCAAACACTAATGGGAATAATAAAATCCCGCGCCTCCTATTGATTCACATTATAAAATGGGCTTTTCAGCACTTTCCTTTAATAATTTTTTTTTGATTTTCAATACAATTAAGAAAATGCCCAGGGCCCAGAGTGTATTGAGAGGACAGGAATTTATTTCACTCATAAAATACTCAATGACAAAAAATTGACGACCTGACAGAAAATTATAGTCGTAATAAAATGATTATCTTTCCCAGTTTACGAGCTGGGAAAGTTTATTTTCACTTTTCCCTTTCACTACAGGGCAGAAAAACCAGAGATGCATTTGTTTCGCCAATTTTATTTCTTGCGAGAAGGCTAAACAGCAAAGATCTTGCTGCGTATAATCCATATCACACAATCACACGCCCACACACAGCCACGTTTATACACAGACATACACTTTTAACCAGGAGGCTCATAATATTCTTGTTTATTAGCTATCCTATGGATTTGATGGGGAAAGTTGTGAAATAATGACGATAATACTGCACAACTGTTCCTCGATTACATTACACGACTCCTACATTCCTAGGTGAACATTGAAGAAAAGAAAAGTCGTTTACGACGTAATAATGTCATTTCACATCATAGAGACACTATCGTTGTGTGCCATGCTCACATCGGCACCTTTTACCTACTTACTACTTCAGTTATTAACGAACAAACCAGACAAAACATAAACTTCAGAGAGACACACTTCTGTTTGCCACAGCAGATGCAGCAGAGATGGGTGGCCTAATGATAAATATAAACATTTAATTGCAACCCATAAGCTGTTCCCCACTTGCTTTTTCGCCACAAATGCAACTGTTACCACTTTTACGAAGAAAAGAAACTCATTTTAACAAGAATACTACATTACTCACACCGCACACAAGAGCTTTGATTGGCACATTATACCCCTTTTCCCCATTTCCTGCCATGCAATATAAATTACGGAACTTCTTGCGAATTTACATTCGTATGGGGTGCTGCATAACAAATGTTCTTCGATAACCTGGTAAATACAACTCTCTTTCCACAAATACACCATTTCATCCAGAAATGCTTACTTTGGCAAAAAATGNGGTCAGTGAGATGAAAGTTAGCACAAGGAAAAATGGAAAAAGAAATTGTTATATGAAATGAAATTTGCAAACAGTATTACTGTTCTAAATCAACGAAAGAGTATAGGTATAATATCACCATTTTCCCAATCTAAAACTTTCAACAGTTGGCAATTCAAAGAAACTATTCATGAAAAAAGTAAAAATAAAATAAAGAGTAACATTTTATCAATATGTAAAAAAATCAGTTCCATAGATGGAGACATCTAAAATCTTTTAAAGAGATTAAAAGTTGGAGAACCTACATTACAGCAACATTACCCTATTTAATTCTATAGATTCACCCTTTACGTCTGAGAAGGAGCAAGAAAATAAATACATTAGGCTTGACCCTGTAATTATATAACTGTGATTTGTTATACAAACCGGTCATTGCTAGATAGTTTTTGACTCGAGTCCAGCCAGGTCGACACAAATAATGAAAAATTGATTCGCCGTTTCTAAACACGGTAATTTATATTTACACATGTAGTATGTACTATATAGCCATACAATATGTTAAGTGTCGTCGTGTATACTTCCCGCTATGCTGTACTAATCCTTTATTCAAAAGGGAAAAGCAGAGTGCTATTGATTTTCTATTCTCTGGGTTGGATTTTAACCCCATTACTCTCGTTAATGTCGTAGATAATACTTAGCGATACAAAAATAGTCGGGAAAGCTAAAATGAAATCAATATTTAATCTTAAAATTGTATATTAGAGTAGAATGGGGGTTCCCAGAATTTCTCTAATAGGTTTCCTTACATACTGCATATGTGGTTTGACTTTGATTTATGGTGGGGGTGGTTTGTTTACTCAAGAAGCCTATAAATCGTCGAAGAGAAAGTTGCAGGAATAAAAAAAAGCTTCGAAAATAGAAAGACTAGCCAGAGAGCAGATAGCTAACATCAGTAAAATCTTGAGTGACTTGAGTTATCGTATGTTTCGTAACATAAAATCACTCCATCTTTGACAGCTTACCACTCGTTTATCATATTTTTTCCGAAACTGTAACTGATGCAACGTACTGTAACTCAATGCAGATTCAACTTCTCTCACAGGAACGTTTTTTCAGTCTAAGTGACTTTTCACTTGAGTGAACCGAGACTCTCTTGTGTGTCTAGCGATGAGTCACTCCAACATTCTTCCATTTTAGCATGATTGCAAATTGATTAGAGAAAAAAACTTGAAATTGTCACTTACAAGCAAAAAGCTTTGACTCTTTTCAATGAGAGTTCAGTCAACTAATTCCTGTCCTTGATCCCTCAGAAAAATACTTTGCTATAAATTAGTTTTCCCTTTCGGGGAAAATCCATATTGCATTACAGATATGTACAAGAAAGAACTTAACTAAAGACTACCTTATACACGGTTATTTCATGTTAGTAAAGGAAATAATTAACCCAGAAAATCTGATTGATAATCAAAATAACGTTTCATAGCCTAACAATAACAGTACCTATACGTATTAAAGGAGAGACATATATATGACATATGTATGTATACCAAAAGGCTTCCGAAATGAAAAGAAAGAGCTTATAGGTACAATGTAATTCGATTAAAACTGTTGTGAATAAGTTTCATATATGCTAGATACGTAACAAATTGCGTATCAAATATTTCCTACTTAATTGTGCAAAATATTTACTTATTATCTAGTTTATCATATGGTAGTAAGAGTCATTAAGGGTGACATTAAGAGTCATCAACGATTTTCTCTATCGTTCACTGCTGCTAAATAGGTCGGTGAAAGTTATCAGATGGAGTTAGAACAGGAAAAGAGAAAGCGTTATGTCGAGGGTGTTTTGTCTCTTACTGTATATGAAATTAAGGCCTAGCCTGTAAGCTTTCGCAATGAATAAGAGTATCAACGGTTGGTAGACAGAGATGAGCGAAGGAAAAATGAATATCTTCAAAGGGACATTCATTAAGCCACGCTGGTTTACCTACTTTGTGTTGTTGTGTGCTACTCTTGGAAATGCAGAGTAATAGTAGATTAATAACTATTCATGGAAAAGGGAAAGAAACCCGTTAGTTGGAAATGTCTCTCTCTGTGAGCGTGAATGACAGAGAGAAGAAAGTAATCTGAGCCGAGGAAGGTTATGAAACGAGTCTGTTCTCGTTCGTCCTCGTATACTTACCTACTTTAGGAGTTTTGACTGGTGGAGAATTAAGCCCCGAATGTGACAATATGATATTATTAGTAGTACTTGTAGTTTTCGCAGTAGTGAAGTCAAAATAATATAGTCGTGATTAGTACAGACAAAAGAGAGCAAGTAGAAGAGAGTGAACAATAGGACAGAAAGTTAATCCATTCAATACTTAGCCACTGGCACAAAAGGTAAGCTGTGATTAATGATTCGGGAGAGCTAATGTTCATTTCATGTTTAGATCATGCCTTAAACAGAGAAAACCCGTTGCCAAATCAAAAACAGTACATAGACTTGGGCCGTTACAAATGACTGGAGAAAATAGAAAACTGATTTACTCCTCACCATTTTAAGTGAAATGAACTTTTGCGAGAGAAGTAAGTAAACGAGGAATGTTAAATACTTTGCACAATTCTATTGTGGCACACTTACAAATGAAATCTCTTCTTCTACTTTTCTATTATTAAATAAAGAGTTTTGACTTTTCATTCATAGTAAGAAAATACTATCTGATATATTATATATGCTTGCTTGCTTTTACACATCATCAGGTTTATATTACTACGTACTTATTGCCTCTATACTTTGTAACTGTAACGGTAATTGGAACTTATTTTATGCCTCTGTTGGTTTCCTTGCAGCCCTAAACTTTTTAACTGCCACAAAATTTTACCCATTTTATGTAGGCTCACGCAATAATTTTTGGTGGTAAAGAAAATCTTATTTTCTCAGTTTTCCTCCCGCAAAACTTGTGCAAAGACCCAATATATTTGCAAATAGGAGCCGAAAGGATTATTATTATACATTACCAAAGACACATATTATGAAACTATGTTATTACATTGCATAGGAGTAACAAAGGAAGTAGACTATGGGGAAATAAAATAGAATTTACTTTCTTAAGAAAGGAAACTTTCTCCTGCTGCGTGAATAAAAGAAATAATTGCGTCTGACTCACTGAAACACTCTAATTGAAATAAAAGATGTTCAATCCGATTGTCTAAGTGTTTAAAAGCTTTGCTACGTCTTTTCATTCTTTTGTTTTAAAACCACTACTTACTAACAGTTCTTTCCACTAATCGTATACTGCATTCATCATAAAAGAATGAAACCCATTTTCTAAAGACGTCAGCAATCATAAGACTGAGAACAACAATGCTGTGTGAATCAAGAATCATTTAGGTCTTGAAAAGGAAACAATGCTATTTTTCACAAATATTTTCCCATTGGTGACATAATTACATAATGCGATTTCCTGCGTTTTATGTCCAAGATTCTAGCTCAAAACAAAAACTTTCAGCTGTGACTAATTTATTGAAGAAAATTGCCGTTTCCTTTTGTTCATGCAATTTACTGACACCACGTAGAGGATTTTCATGCTTGAAATGTTCGGATATTAGTTGACATACATACCTACGATTTTCGCCCTGAAAATGACGTTTCATTTTGCCCGTCACTTTTACTGTGGTAAAAGTTCCGTTTTAATGCATTGGATAAGGAGGAAAGTGTATGCTATACTATCTAGGTGCGAAAATCAGAAATGTTATTTACGTGGTGAACTTCTTAGGTTATCAAGTTATCACTAATATTTGGACAGTACTATGAATAGCCACTCTTTGTGTCATTAATAATTTCTTCTATTCAGACTTCCCACGTAGGTACCTAGCAGAAAATGACCCGGAACACGGGACATCATGTCAAAACCAGAAAGGAAAAAGTCATGGAAAAGTTGCGGATCAACTATAAATGAAATTAAAGTTGGTAGACATTGACAATGTTCCACGGTTTTCAGTTCCGCCAGCTTCCAATTTGCAACAAGAAATAAAAGATTGGGCGAAATTTCAATTTCCTGTGCTTACCTACTACTTCTACAACTGTAGCTGTGATGCGAAGTAAAGTACCTCCTCAACTATTTCCCAGTAAGTTTTTCCTCCGGGATTCATTGTCACTCGAAAATTGAATGGCAATACAATATTAAAAATCCTGTACAAAAGATTGAAAGGAAGAGTGTAGTATGATATTTCTTGAATTGGAGCTGATCTTCCCAACAGAACAGAGATGTTCCACCATTCTTGAAAAGAAAATCAAACTTCTTGAAAAGGTAATGGAATCTTGAGAGTTGTGTGTTCGAAGTAGGAGTACAATGTTTACCAGATTTCACTTGAATTGACGTTGACCATCCATCTCACATCGGATCATCAGGAGAAAAGAGTTATTGGATGGGAATTGAAAAGAAAACAATTCCCTGCCATACACAACCTGACCACATCTAGAGAAAAGTAACTTTTACAATATAAAACCCTCTCCACTTTCCATTTTCAATGCTCTCCGAGATCGAATAATGTCTTGTTTACGTTATTAGATTTCTATATAGTGGTGCTCATTCAATCATATGGGAATCGTAATAAAAATTAAATTGATTTAAATGCAATAATAATAGCGTTTTCTGAAGGAGCTACCCAATATAGCCTGCTGTAATCTTGCGGTCAAGAAATCCTTTATTGCTTTTCCAAGAAAAGATACAATAAATAGACATCCCATTTTACTTACGGCTATATAAGTATGAACCAGGAACAAGAGCTGGTGACCTTATCTTCTTTCTTCTTTTCTGATTTTTCTTTGGCTGGAGGGGAAACCAGTTGGTGTTAAATAATTTTCCATTTGGTTTTTGTACTGAATTACTGGCTACATAGTTGGTTGTGACAATTGAGTGAAGATAAAATGAAGAGGTTGCTGTTTACTGTCACACGGCGCAAATAGCAACGTTTTCCTTTGTTATTACACAACCGAGCAGTAATCTTAGTAGTGGAAAAGAAAATGAAACTGAACAAAGAAAAGCACTAGAAAGAAGAATAGGCGCCTATCTTCAAATCTCAAGCTCAACTTGAAATCACTAGACACCGTAGACACCATACACGTCTTCTTACAGTTACAGTGACTGGTGACATCAAACAAAACCGCAAACACTGCAATATAAAACGGAAAATAAAACGATGTCATGACATGACACACTGATTGCATATATAGGTTGGAAAAAGTCGTAGAAAATAGAGACAAAAAAAAACAAGGTACATCAGCTGCAATGCAAAGGCATCCTTTAAAAGAAAGACTTGACATTTCTCTCTGGAGAAGTGAAAGTAGAATTTGCTGTCAAGTCGTGAGTTGTGACTTGTCTTGTCTCACGTCACCTCACCTTTCCCTTGTTACTTTCATTTTGCAATTTTTCCCTTTTACTGCACACACTGACACCACCATTGTCCTGACATAGATTCTCCACACGAATAAAATATATGTGACAAACCACAAGACAACACTAACGAACAATCTAGCCATAAATAAATATAAGTATAAATAAATACGTAGTATTTACTATATGAGAATTGCCATTTTCATTTCCATCTCTTTTTAAACACCTTTTTCTTATACAGATGGGCCAAAGAAGAAAATGCCATGAAAAGCAGTGTCTATAAATATATTTTGGCAATATCATGCAGAAAAAGGAGGAGGGAGCTTAACTTACAATTTACGATACGACAGCACTGAATCTCTCGTGTCCTTTCTTGTTTCTCTGCTTTCAACTTTACAGAGCGGAACACACCTAATCTAACTTTACCTGAGCACATATACTTTCTCCCAAAAAGAAACTTCACTACTATCTTTCCTGTGTAGTTGGAGGAAATAATATAATATAACTTTATTTCGAATAGAAAATTTGGGACACTATTATATATGCTAAAAACTATAGTTTTTTACTTCTCCAGAATCATGTTATGTGTGCCTGCTATGCATTCTATCAAGACGTAATCGATTTCTTTTTATTTCTCACTTGAACTTGCTTGAATGTAACTGAACTCTACTCTAGTACGACAAAAAGAAGAGGATATTACTCGAAATAGATTTGCACAGAGTTACTGATACTACTAGGTAATATCAAGAAAACGTGCAATTCACTTCTGTTCAAACTTTAGACTCTCTCGTTGCCCTCCGTTTTCTTTCTTTTTTGTTAAGAAAGCTGAATAATAGAGTAGGTACTTCATATATTTTCCCGTAGAATAGCAACAGCAGGTAGTTCCAGACAGTTTTACTCTACACCCAAGAACATACTCACTTTTACTTTTGTCAATATTTCAAATGAGGCACGTTCTATTTCAACTTACTTTCATTCCAGTATTCATTTCGGCTTTAATAGAAACTTTAAACTTTTATCTCTCGCTCAACAAAAATACTTTCGAGAAAAGTTTCCAAAGAAAACGGCAATCCCAAATTCTACAGGTATTATGTATTTTATTCAAAGACATATTACATGTGGGCTAAGTAAAGAATAGAAGTTCAGCCTCAGCCTCAGCCACATCTCTTTCCAGTCATACAATGCCCCGATGAAAAATTCAAAGGGATATCCATTCCTACACGGGCGGCCGCAAGAAATGCTTCCCCACTAAGATTTCCATTGTCATTATTTTAGTAATAATATACCTAAAATATCAACGATGCTAACAAATCATAACATGTAAACATGTTTGCAAATTGCAAACTACTATATGCACAAATCTGCAATAAAAAAGAATAGCTAAAATGTGGGCCAATTCTTCTCCGGAAAGTAAGATTCTTGGTACAATGACATGAGAAAAGATGGTACCTACTTAATTAAAGTACATTTACCAAAAAATAATTATCCCGAGAAACTTTTTCATTATCTAAAGAATGAAACCTAAAATGTATTTGTACTCGTATCTTAGTGTCTTTATTTACTACTAGTACTTCCTAAAAGAGATAATTGCATTTGTTAGCAGTTTCCATGATTAAGTGGAAGAAATTCTGCGAATCTTGGTCCCGGTGCCTGCTGTGTTTTTGCATTTTTCAATGATATGTTTTCCAAGAAAAATAATAATCATGTGCAGTAGAGATACAATGTAGTGCAGATTACAGAATATACAGACTGTAAATACTCAGTTATCGTATCTTGAATATCCGAATATTAGTGAAATACGCCAATCGAAAAGCTGAAAATACGTAAAAATGTGGAGGACCAGGAGGATGTGCATGAAAAAAGGCTTGCGCAAGTGAGATGCTATGGCATAATCACATGAATGCAGAATTACGTATTTTCGGCAGCTGTTTCCGTACTTGTAGTTGGGAAGTTGGGATATAATACCATACAGGAAATTAGCAAGTCTGACAGCTTGACTTTGACGGTTGAACACATGTACCAAGTTAATAACTAGATGTATCCAGTATCTTCCGTCCAATTTGCAACTCTTGAGCAGACTACGAACGGCGAACGAAGAGGAGAGTATATTCGAGTGAAATGAATTTCCAGTCCAATTAGCAATGACTTTTAACTCGAACTAAAATCTTCTGGATTCTGGTGATAATTAGAAGCATCATGATGAATATATAATTACATTAAAAACATGATACACAGATTGCCTTTTCTATAATACATATTTGAGAATGCAGTTGAAAATAGCAACTCTGGTTAGCCACTTCAATACTTATTACTACTTATTTAAGCAAAATGAAAGTCTAAATGAGAATCTATAGGAGGTATAAGCCATGAGACCCATGACAAAGGGATGCTAATGATATTCATATGCTGATAGCTTCATTTCACACGGTCCAATAACCTATTTTTGACTTGCTCCTCTCTGTGATTCAGAATGCAGGCAATCAAGCACAGCCACAAACAGCAAATGAAGTGCACGTGGCAAAAATATACGTTTCAATAGAAAGAAAAATGAATTTATGCATCTGTGTGTCCATCATCGTTACACTCAGCGACACTTTAATAAAACTTGTCCGTGGTAGTAGAAATCTATCTACATATAATAATAAATATATCCTTCCTATATTATGTGTATAATAGAGTATTAGTATATATAGGTAGGTAAATACGTCTACGTCTTTTGCTTCATTCATTCTCATAATAATATATTTAATCCTCCCAGCCATAGTTAACATTGTAGACAGTAGGAGAATAAGAAATATACTTTTCCAATCTCAGTTCAAACCTACACAAAAGCGTGTAATGTAAAGAACGGTTTTTCGAGGTCGAGAAAGTATAAGCTGAATTTTAACAGACAGGGAAAATCACATAAAATATAGAATCAACGATTTGACAACTAAATTATACGCCCTTTTCTTATAAACTACTCTAATAATATCGTACACGTGTAGTAGGTACAATAGAGAGAAGATCTTTTTATATGCAATGCCAAATGCCCTTCCATTTTATTTCCATTCCTCTTCAACGTGCTTTTTCTGCGCACAAATATTATTATTATTATACTATTTCATAAAATAGACTATTATTTAGTTCATCGTTATCACCTATCTGCAGCTTCTACTTATAAAATTTCTAATAACTATTGTTAGATGCATATATGTGGGAGGATTATTGACTATAAGTATTTCCAAGCTAAATATATACCTTATAGTTGTAGATGTGAATAGTTTTGCTGAAGGAAAGGCAAACTGGGACGGAAGAGAGCTTAAAATTTAAGCATTAAAACTTTTGTCAGCGACTGTACATTAGAGAGAATCCTTTCTTTCCTCTTCTACAATGCTACATTTGGCATTTACACTAAAAATCTTCTGTGGCCGTCGGCCGTAGGTTACTAATTTGACTTAGTGTTCGTCAAAGACGAATTTACATCTACACTTTTCTTAGATTAGATTCAGAACATTCTGTCTGTCTGTGCTGTCTAACAAACAGCAATTTCATTCCCGTTCATTAGTCCTATAATTTAGCGTAGAGCCTGCAGAATTCAAAATTTTCTGACATTATTTAAATCCTACTTCCTAAGACGCGTAAAAGCACTTTTAGTAATTTCACACCTATATTTGTCCATAGAATTTCATTGCAATTGCAATACTATAGGTATTATATTAATGGCCATTCAACGTATCTCATCAAAAAAATATGAACATCCCCGGGTAGCGAGTGTAGTTGACCATATTATTTATTATTATGAATAAAAACGAACGGCAAGCCGTAACAGTAGTAAGCTCGCCCTAAAAAGTTACCCTGTACACAAGACTTGGAAAATGCACATCCCCGAGTAGCGAGTGTAGTTGACCATATTATTTATTATTATGAATAAAAAACGGGATTGTGAACTTTCCGGGTATACGTATTTGTATAGGTAAGTTTTCTAAATAAAAAGGGATTTTTACACGAATATAATTCCCGAATGGCACCAGGGAGCCTAGGAGTGAGCCAAATCTTTTTAATGAAGTCCTATTGTTTCACATATCTTTTGTGATAAAATATGTTCATTTTATAATATGAATGAATGCATATTGTAATAAATATTATAATTTATTAACCGTGCCTTTATAATTTGCACAAAAACTGCCTAATCTTTCAGTTAAATGGTTTACCAACATAAACTATAAAGCATATAACTAGAAAACTAAAAACAATGAAATTAATAGTAATGCCTTATATCTTTAATTAATACAATAATAAATGAAAAATAAATGAAAATATAGAATGACAAGAATCAAAGCATACATAAATGTTTTACAAGTGTCAAGACTCTCAAGACCTTTAGAAAATGCAAAATATGAAAGGGACAGTTGACAGCGAAGAGAGGGATTAGTAAAAAGCCATTTCTGATTTTAATTGCTCGTGTAAATTGGTGGGTACACAGATAGTGAAGAGAAAAAGGAAGAAGGACGTCTCTTTAAATCTGCTCTGAATTCTGCATGTAAAAACTAATTGCTCTTCCTCTGATTCTGAGTTAGGACAACAATGTTTCAAGTATCCCATCTCTACGTAACGTATACACTCTAGGTTACACGGGTAGATAGGTAGTTGAAAAGAATTTTGTCGACAGAATTAGTGACAATGCCAACTCGAGTTGGCATTGTATAAAAGAGTCCGTAGCGTGTACGTGCTTATCCTGGTAGATGTGTACGGGTGATGCGATGTCGTCAAGTGATGTGTAAAGGATTTTCAGATTCAAATCCAATTACAGTTCTGCGTCTGAATGGTTGTGGGCATGAAATTGTAGTCTTGTTTAAGGCATATTAACTTTCTTCTATACACATACATCCTCCCATTCCTCCCTCCACACATACACTAATTTTCTATGCAGTAGGCTTAAAACCCAACCAGTGGCAAGGCAGTTATGTCAGATGCAAGTACGTATTAAATATAGTTGATTGTCAGCATATACAACCAAGAGATTCTTATGAAAAGCTTTTCTATCATTCTTATTCATATCCCATTTATGCATGGTTCAGTTGGTTCAGAGTTTCAGAGTAGCTGCATAGCATGTACAATTCCCACTATCTACCTAAATATCAAGGACTTTCTCTAATTATATTCAATCATATTATTTTTTCATTATTTTCATCTCTATCAATTACAGAGCGTGTGCATCCAAAAGAAAATACACATATCCTTACATAAATAGATATGGCTAATTTCGGAATTGGTGTCCACGTGCAAAGTGTAAGGCTACTTATAGCATTTGAAGGATAATCTCAATTAATATTTACCATAATAAAATTTTTACAACAATGTTTGCACAAAAACACCATTCTTCTCTTTCTGTTTTAGTTTGTACCATTTTTTCAGCCATTTTTACGCGAAAAATGATAAAAATTACTCTGGCTGTACTGAAAACGGCGGTAAATTCATTTAAATTTTTTAGACGTCATATTTATGACTTCCAACATAGGGAAGAAACCCCATTTAGTTTACTATTGTCCCATTTTAACCGTAAACATTAGAAAAAAAGGAGTAATCACATTACCTATGGAGAATGTAAGATAAGAAACGTTGTTGGCTGATTTATTGAATGGATTATGTTGCCCCGAGAGTAAATCCCAAGATTTCCTGTTTAGGTATGTATACTTATGTCTACTAAAGAATTTCTGCGGATGGATGCACTAAAAACTCCTGTATGCATTATGAATTTGATATTATGCGCTGTACAGAAGAGTAGTTTGAGAACATAAAAAACCAAATTGAGTAGGTTAATTAATATTTTTACCTGTGTGTTCAGGTAATAGAAATCGTAAGTTTTCTTTGAGGAAACTTCTTGCATACGCAAATTAGGTTCGTATAGATTTTTGATGAGGAGTCTACAAAGATACTGATACTGATGATACTGATGGTGTGTTATGGGAGTAGTTTTAAACTTTTTTAGCATCTTTAGGGATGCCACATAGTTAACGAACATGCTCTACATAAAATGAAAAGTTATTTTCTATTAATATACGGTGAGCAATTAATAATATTATGCATCCTTTGTCTAAATAGGTTTTCATTAGAGCATGATGCTACTGCTAAGTTGAAGAAAACACGTATCCACTTGAATATAATGAGAGGCATGGTCTATCTTGCTAACTGAAACGATAAGTTAGCGACTTAAAGTGAGTGAATGAGTGAAGTTTATAGCTAAGTAGGAGCTCTTTAGTGTTAGATGAATGCAGATAAGATGTACAATATGAAGCTGAATAATATTATGAGAGAATCTTAAACGATCTAATTTAAGAGGAGGCGTGCGAGAAAGAAAGATCATCTAACTGCTAACTAGCATTGCAGAGCAGAAGAGCTAACTAATAGCCAAGTCAAACTTAAAACTAAAGACTAATAATGAAAAGGAGGGAGAACAGAAGGGAACATTTGTTGTAAGTAAACTAGCATAGTCTGCCGGAATAATAAGATGAGTCTCGCCACTCGACTCGCCTTGTCCATAGCTGAATAAGCACCCGAGCCGTGTATAATAAGATTTGAATAGCAAATTGCTTTTTCCTGATGCTTCTCTCTCTCTCTCATTACGATTCCAACTCTAATTATAGAAACTCAACTACGCCGTCCTCCTCCTACCTACACCTAATGGAATTTATTCTTCCTCACAGTCACCATCATTGTTTGCTCTAATTACCAAGAGTACACCTGGATTCATCTTCTTCGGTTAGCCTGTAGGTAGTTACCATAAAACCATTGCATCTAGCCAAAACTTCTATTCAATTAAATAAACATAGCTAAATGGTTCCTTTCATATCTAGAGAAACTATTCATATTTTGAAATCAATAATTCTCGACTGCAAAGCAACCAATTATTATTCTTCATTCTAATCTAATATAAAAGAGTCCAATTGAATTTACCAGCCATTTTCTTTTTCAAATTTAAATTGAACCGATAATTTTATTCAGTGTTTTTGATAATCTACTAAATAGTTCATATAGCACAATCCTATAGTAAACAATAGACAAAAATTTCAGAATTTCAATAGATTTCGTAATAATTTTGTTAATTTAAATTCATTTTTTACCGACAATAGTGGACTAGGTATGTATCTGTACAGGGTGTACAAATTCAAACTATCGAGTGTTTGACCTTTAATAACTTCTGAACGGATACTCCGAATTTAATGAGCTTTACATCATTGGAAAGAGGACAAAATTCTACGTTAAAGATTA